>PVKB01000699.1:0-251020 GCA_004027205.1 Ctenodactylus gundi
ACATCAGGCGCCTTGAGAGTTCCTCTACCAGATTAAGTAATGCACCATCTACAATCTCTAGCTAAAAGCCACGGACAGCAGCCGTGTAACAACGTGCACATCAGGCGCCTTGAGAGTTCCTCTACCAGATTAAGTAATGCACCATCTACAATCTCTAGCTAAAAGCCACGGACAGCAGCCGTGTAACAACGTGCACATCTGGCGCCTTGAGAGTTCCTCTACCAGATTAAGTAATGCACCATCTACAATCTCAGTTTCAGGCACAGTCTCTGAAAAAGGGCAAAATGCACACAAATTTTCCACGAGAGCGTAACACGTGTAGTTTTTACATTATTTGCCAGTACAGTTTTCCTTCCCATCTGAAACTTTTGAACCTGGCCTCTGCAACCCATACTTTTATCAGCACTCAGTCACCTGGAGTTCGGACCAAAATCTCCCATCAAGGTCAAGGCACTTCAAGGCTTCTCCAGCCAGCATCTTTAAACCTTTCCAAACTTCTTCCACAAACCAGTTCCAAAGGCTTCCAAACCACGTGGTCAGTAAATTCACAGCAATGACCCCACTTCTGGCACCAATTTCTGTCTTAGTTTTTTTCTTGTTGCTGGGACAGAATACCTGACATCAAAAACTTCAGGGAGAAAAAGATGTATCTTAGCTCACAGTTTCAGAAGGTGACAGTCTGTTCACAGGTAGGTGGCTAGAAAATGGTGGAATCACATGGTAGGGTTGATGCCGTACCCAGGGCCAGAGCCAGAGGTGGGGATAGAGCTCCTCACCGCACGGCAGGACAAAGTCAGATTTGAGAGGAAAGGTGGAACCATCAACCACTCCCTCAGATGGAGCCCTAAGCACCCATCAGGCCCCACCTGCAGAGGGCGCCCGTAAGTTCATGAGGCTTTGGGGAACACTCCAGATCCAAACCACAACATCAACTTGTGTTACATTTGTGTCCTAAATATGTAACAGGATTTGGAAATTTTAGAAACTCCTCTCAACGCCTGCCCTTGCTCATGCCACACCCGTTCTCTTCTCATGTACAGAACACATGCCAACAGGATTTCTGGCATCGTAACACTCCCCCCTTGGTGTTTTTTACTAGATAGTGCTGCACGAGTTTCATGTTGCTACTCAGTATTCACAAATACTAGTTTAATGGTTTTGTAATACCATATTCAGTAATTTGTGTAATTACCTTAGCCAGGAACATTACTGAACATTTAGACAGATGGACATGCTTTGTGATTGCAAGCACTGCTGCCACCTACATCCCTTTGGCTTATTATTTTTGATATTATAGTTCAGATACATTTCTGGGAGAAAGGTGACTAGGTTCAAATAGAAAGCAACCTCAAATTGTCTACAATAAAATGCCACAGTGAACCCAAAGAGTCGGTTAAAATGTTTTGAGAAACATACTTTAAGTCATCAGAAATTCATCATTTCAAACATTTCTAAATGGTCTCTACAGATTCTTGACCTTAGGCACATCTCACTGTATTTTTTCATTTATTATTCATTGCATGTATGTATGTATGTTCTGGGAAGTCAACCCAATGACTTCTCACTAAGCTACGTCCCCAGCTCACTTTTGAGACAAGATCTCATGAAGTCGCCCGAGCAGGGCTCAACTTCTGACTTACTTCACGCTCCCAGACTGTCGAGGTTACAGACCAGCATCACCAGACCTGCCACTGTAATCTGACACTACGATATAACTCCCTGCTGGTTTCTTTTCTAACAAAGACACAGGTATATGGACACATGAGCGTATGGGCCCAAAGCTGGACAGGCACACGGGTGTACAGACTCTTGGGAGTGCAGACTCATGCGTGTATAGGCTCATGGGTACATGGACTCTCAGTTACATGGACTCGCCAGTGTACAGACCCACTGGTGTGTGGATTCACTGGTCCGTGGACTCACAGGTGTGCAGACTCACCGGTGGACGAAAGCACACAGCTACCACAGCACATGGGCAGTCTAGGGACCAGCGCGGGAGTGAATCGTTCCTGCAGCCGTGAGGTGAGGTGCTAGGGAACACATTAGGGGAACAGAGTGGCCTCAGGTGAGTTTTCATAGGAGAATTTGCAGGAGAGTGTAGTTCCAGGGTAGCCCTACAACTAACACAGAAACGTAAAATTGTCACAGTTCTTTAGATGTTGGCCAACCGGGAAATGGCTGTTAATTTCTACCCCAGGGAACAGACTTCACTCACCCAGCGGGGGAGTTTCATAGCCTTGAAACACACTTTGCCAATTTCAGTGGTTACCTCTGGATCCCTTAGGATGGCCCAAGGAATCCAGCTAACACCTCGAGTGAGACAGGCAAGGGCAGCCCCCAAAAGAGGGACCCCACAGACAGAGTCAGGAGACTTCAGCTCTGCAGAGCACTTGCTGTGATTCCACTCAGCATGACCTGGATTCATCTAACCCTCGTGGATGAAAATGTCAGCAACCAGGAGCCCGGAGGTGCTCCAGCTCTCGCAGTCGGGCACGGCCCAAGAGCAAAGCATGACGTGCCCATATCTGGAACATTTAGGATGAGGCCGCAAGGGGGTTACTGGAGTTCACCAAGGGCCACGTCCCACGTGCAGGTGGACAGGCAGGCTTAGCCACTGCACCATCGGTGTTTACACCGCCGGGGGAGAGACAGGAGTGTGTGTGTGTGCGCGCACGCACGTGTGTTTGTACACAGACGGAGTGACAGATGTAGAAGAGACGCATAACAGAGATGAGAGAGTTAGAGAAAGAATGCAATCCAAGCGTCTGTCTTTTCTTGGGCAAACAGAACTTTCTGACATAGATTCCATGTAGAAAACCCCATTATGGAGTGTGTGCTCAAGTACCAAGCTGTTTGTTAGATGATAATTGCTACAGAAATGGGACATCACGGGAGGGGACTTGAGTGGCCCCGGAGACCGAGAACGAATTGAACTTCAAAAGGAGAAATCAGGCCATCACGGCTCCTCCAGTCTCTACCGTCCAAGGCCAGCTCCAGGGCCAGCAAGGACCAGGGACAGCGTGGGCCAACGTTCATAGCTGTACCAAGGGACCCTTCTGTCCCAGGCCAGAGGAGGCCTTTTTCTCCTGTGCAACCCAAAGTAATGGCCCCTTTTCACTTGTCAGCAAAGGAAACGGGTTCAAAATACCTCAAAAGCAACATCTACTGTCAGAAGAGTTTTTCAACAAACTTAATTGTCTCTTTTCAGACAATTAGGCAACAATCAGGCTGCCTTTGATTCACTCTTCCGCTCTCTGAAGCCTTTGTCCTTCATTGTTTAAATGCTCCAATCCTGTCTTAAGTGGGGACAACAGATGGGAAAGAAAGTTGAAGCTCTGATAAACTCACAGACAGAACCCGTCCCAGGTTCCTTCCTTGGAGTGGAGTGGCCTCGGCACCACACAGCAAACAGTGGGCGGTGGCAGACAAGGGTCCAGTGAGGTTTTGTTTCTCCCCTGGGTCCCTGAGATGGAGAACCCACGCTGTCACGCTACTGCCTCAAATGCACACAAATTCTCACCGTAATGTCTACAGGACACCGTTGCCACAGGCTCCTGCAGTGATATTTTCCAATCTCAACTCAACCCAGCATAGACTGAGGTTGTGCACAGCATGATTCTCTTCGAAACAATTAACCAAGAGCAGGTTTGCAGGTGAGGGAATCTCTCACCATGGATGTCCTCAGATACCCTCCAATCTGTTTTTGGCAGGACGTGGACTAAGAGGTAAACAGTTAGAAATAACATCTCTATGGGGCTGGAAGAATGGCATGGTGGCTAAAGCACTTGCCTTGAAAGTGCAAGGCCCAGAGTTCAATTCCCCAGCACCACACAAATCCGAGTGTGGTGACTCACGCCTGTAATCCCAGCACTCAGGAGGCTGAGGCAGGTGGATTGTCCTGAGTCCAAGGTGAGCCTGGGCTACACCAATGAGTTCAGGACCAGCCTGGGCTACAAAGTGAGACCCTGTCTCGAAAGAAAGGAAGGAAAGAAGAAAGCAAGGAAAGAAGAAAGAAAGGACATCTTTATATATGGAAGTAGGCGGGCTGTCATAAGAGGCAGGCCAAGTCCCCTTGAGGTGCTTCCCATGGTATCTGTTATACACGAGAGACCTGGATGGACTTCGGTGATGTCCCTGGGGTTCTTCCAAAGAATCAGAGCTGACCCCGAGGCCCAGAGTTTCCTTTGATATATGCTACCTGTTGGGTGACATTTTCTAAACCATAGAATTGATTGGCATTCCTTGTGAGCTGAGCGTTATGTCTGAATATCTCTAAGAGAACCACGTTTGTGAAGGAAAGCACACAAATGTGCCTCACATCCCTCACCGTGTGCCTCAGCTCTGGTCTCAGTGCTTCTAGCCCAGCGCAGATGTAGTCCTTGCAGGGGAGATCTCAGGACAGAGGTGCAGGGCTCCACAGGCGGAGGGAGGGAGGGCACAGCCAGCTGGCCGTGGTCCTGGCTTCCTATGGGGACATGAGCGGGGAGACACCAGAAAGATGGGGCCACCATCAGAGGGCAAGTGGAACTCACTGTCCACATGGCTGGCGACGTACCCGCCAAGCCCCAGGGTACCCCCATCTCTGGGTGTGGCTGAACTGGCTCCTCAGCTGTCACTTTAAGGAGAGCAGACTGCAGCACTCCTCAGACCTCTGCAGAACGATCACTGACTCTGTCCTCCTCAAATCCCAGGGACAGACGGCCTTCTTTTGTCCCATCTAGAGCCCCACCCCAGTTGGGAGACCACAGTCTGGCAGAGATGGCCTGGTGGAGGGAGGCCGCTGTCCTGCCCGCCAGTCGCCCCAGCTGCCGGCACAGGCGTCACGAGGCACAGGGCAGGGGATCAGCCTGGCTGCCTTGCTCGCTGTCGGTCCCCAGGCTCCTGCATGGCACTTGTGCTAAATGTTCGTTAAAGAAGCAAGTGAGCACGGGGGAAAATCCATTGCTTGACAAGAATAAAAATGAATGATAAAGTGAAACCACGAGTTAGAAAGCTGTGTTCCTAGGACCCATGTGACGACCACATGGCCCTTCCTAACAGAAGCCCTCCAGGTGCTCTGCACGGAAGGGTGGCCCTGGTCTCCCGAAATCCAGCCTGTCGCGGTGGAGTCACACTTTCTTATGACATAGAAATGCGTCATGAAACAGCGCCTCTAGCCATGCTTGTAGGTGTCATTGAGTAGAGTTCTACAAACAAACAAAAAAATCTAGCCCAGTAATTGGACATTTCATATCAAAACATATTTTGTGTAGACTTCTCTGAAGCTTTGTTCTTTATTTTTTGAGAAGCATTTCAACAATTCACTTCCTGTTACATTCTTCAACAGGCTTGGTAGTAAAAATTTGAAAACACAGGACTTTTTATAATGCAACAATGCACTGGAAAATACAAAATAAAACCCAATCTTTCCTTAATTCATAAATACATAATGGGAAATTTCATGACGGTCTTTGTTTATTATTTTCTTGCCTTTGAAAAGTCAAGCGCAATTGACATTTGAAGATATACCACAGAGAGTTGTATTAATCATGGACGAGAAAATAAAGTACCATATTATGTGACAAAGTACGTTTGTTAACTCTGCTCACAGGCACCCTAAGACCTTAAACAACCCCGCTATCTCCTAATTAGAGGTTAGACTCCATAGATTTTAATTTTTCTGCAAATTTTTGCTGTGGTTTGGGTATGGCCTCTCCCCTAAAGGTTCGTGTTTTCGAAGTGTGGTCTCCACCATGGTAGACTTGGGAGACAAAGGGACCTTTAAGGGGCGGACCTCGTTAGGTGTCACTGGGATTAATGTGCACACCCCTGCTGCCAATCCCACTGGCGTCTGTATCAGTGGGCTCAGGCAAGAGAGTTTCATGACTCCAGAGCTGCCATCTGGGGTGTCTGGTCTGTGATTTCTCTCACACCCCACCTCCTTTATGATGCTTTCGAACATGGCATCATGTGGCCACAGCATGACTCGATAAATCTGTTCTGTCCTCAGTCACCTGGCATCAGGCATTTCATTAGAGTATCAAAAACGGACAAGTATAGTCCTCTATGTACAAGGCTGTAATTTTCCATCTTTGAAGCTCCTTGAGTTTTTGTTTGTTTTTCATCTTTAAGATATTCTCTATAGAGAATACTTTAACAAATATGGTGACTAACTCTGCAAGTTTGATTGACCTGGTGAACTATGGCATGACCTTTCATCCTAGGGGAATATAGACCTATGGTTACCATTGGGTCTTCCCACATTTCCACCTGTGACTAAGCTCCTACCCTCACAATTGATGTCTGCTAAATATTCAGTGACGGCGCAATAGCACTCCAACAGTGTTCTGCAGTGGCCTAAGCGGTCACAGCCGAGGGGTGCGGGTACGTACACCCAGAGGCTGAACGCTGCTGAGGGTGGCATTGCGAGAGGCCACTGGATATGTCTAAAACTAAAATGATCTAGAGGAAGAAGACAGTCTGATACCCAGATGGCCTTTCACCCTCTGGAATGAATGTATAGTGAACTTCTCCAAACGGTGGGGGTGGGAAGGAGGAGAATAATGGAAATGTGAGACTCTTCGATGAACTCAGAGGAAGATAACTGTACGGAGCACGGAGTCTTGTTCTGTGGGCTTCACAACAGGAAGATGCCCACAGAAATGGCTTGTAAGTGTGCGCACCCTGCGGGACCGGCCACCGCAAGTGACTGCTGCCAGGAACCCTGATTGGCCAAGAACATCACTGTACTCATGGTGAGTGAGAAGGGGCGCTCGGGTCCTCAACGGTGGATGATGGTTCCCAGCTCACAAGCTCTGTCAGTGGCTCACTGCGTTTTTACCTAACACTATAATGAAAGCCAGAGGCAGACAGTTTTTTTCCTATGGGTGGCTTGGAAAGCATGCTGGGAAGGTTTGTGAGGCTATCTGGACTGTGGAGGAGTGTGGAAGAAGTTCCTCCCTCACGCTGTGGCTGTGGCCGTGGGTGTTCCACTGCACGCCGTGCCATCACGGAGGACGACAATGGACACCAGAAAAACATCTCAGCCAACAGGCAACACGGCAAACAAAATCCAGGATCTCGGCTGTGAAGCCGTCAGCGTCTGCCCCGCTGCTGTGCGCACCGGTGTCCGCACCTGTGTACCTGCCCTCCATGTTGTGTTTAACACACCGGACCCTGCAGGCGAGTGAGGGTCCGGTGGTGAGTGCCAAGCCAGTCCTCGCATTTGGGGACTTGCCTGTAGACAGGAGGTGTGGGGAAGTGCCCCTTAACCAACGAGGCCGGTTAGCATGTGCGGACAGTCCCTGCTGAGTTAGCAAGCTGCTGGCATTGGGCTCTGACTTGCAGCCTTCCGGCTTGGGCCTCCCACGGTGCCGGGGGCAGAGGCCTGTGCCAGCAGGTGTATTAAACATCCTTTTGCCTAAGTACCCTGGTGCCTGCAATGTGCTGCCCGCTCCTCAGCTGGCCACAGGCGCCTCTCTGGATTTGATCCGGGGGCTCCATAGGAATACAAATTACAGTACAGTGGGGAGACCGCAAGATGGCGGGGCTCAGGTCACACCCAGATTGGCTCTCAAGCCCCCGGCGTCTGAAAGTGGGCGCTTGTGAGGGCGTTTCCGGGTGGCCCCGATCCGACGCAGGCGACAGGGTGAAGGCTGGAGGTGACGCCCCCATTGCAGTCAGCTGCTCCCAACAACAACGTGCCAACGTGCCGGCTCGCCTGTCTGCCCCCGCACTCCGTCTCCCTGCTCTCCTTCTCTCTGTGTCTGTCTGTCTGTCGTCTCCTTCGGGTGATGCAGGTGGAACCCGGGGCCTCCACACTGAGCTACGTCTCAGCCCATTTTCTTGGTTTTGCTTTGGAGACAGGGTTTGCCAAGTGGCTAAGTCGCCCAGGCTGGACTCACAACTGAGATTCTCCGGCCTCAACTGATGTTGCCCTAAAGAACAGGATTTTTTCCAAATGAATAGAAATCTTGACACGTAACACTACTCCCCTGCCTTTCACTGAGTCTGCGTCTTCAACACGGAGAGCCTCTGCTGCAGGAAGGCCATCTGCACTGCGCTCCAGCCAGCACCCTCCGGTCCCCATGGCGGGAAGCGCAGCGTTCTCACTTCTGGCTCGGGTGGGGTGTCAGGGGCCAGGTGTCCCATCCTGAGACAAGAGGAACTGTGAAGATGCCTGGGGGTCGCCCCGCGTGGATCCTGTGGTCCCCACGGGGGCCGGTCCCCCTCCTTCCCATCGCAGCAGCAGATACAAACACAGGGCCCACCACGCACAAGCCACTTTCCTGTGCGGCCCACACCGTGGCCTTCCTGCTCTTGTATGGCTCACCTGTGCCACAGGCGTAAGGATACGGGGCACCCGGTGACACTCCCACGTGACAGAAGACATGGGGGGGGGCGTAGCTAAACAGGCCCCTGGGGAGGGCTCCAGCGGCTCACCCCACCCCAGCGCTGTCTGCTGACAAAGGGAGCGAAGCCTGACTTCCTTCGTCACACGAGTCAACGCCTTTGTTGGTAAAATTTCTCAAAGAAGTCCGCTTCAAATAAGACTAGCTTCATGAAGGACTCTTCAATAATTTACAGAATCATTTTTCTTTACAGTCTGCTGAATATCCTTTGGGTAGAGTAATTTTATTATGCCACTCGGAAATAGTGGATGAATTATGTTTAATTCTTGAGATGTATCAGACTTCTGGCTTTTTCTTTATTATCCGTACGGTAAATACTGTTTCTCCATCTCCCCGCGTTGTCGCTAGGAAATTGCCATTGTAACAGGCATTTAAGTGATTCTCGAAAGGAAATGCAACAAAATTATTCTATTAATTCTGTTCATAGTTTTTTAAAATATGCCTAATCCACAGATGGTTTTCATCACAGGCTGAAATGAGCCATGTTAATCAAAGACTAAACGGGAGACTGTGGGATATTTTTATCCTGTGCATACTTGGAATTATTTATATATATTTGCAACTGTGTAGCTGAATGTCTCCTTCCCCTTTGTCTCATAACATTCCTTCCCTTTGGGGTCCTGGGAGGCGGATCCTGCACCTCTATGCAATTTTACGTTAGGACACATGGTACTTCAAGTATTTTGAACATAAATAACCACTAAATCCAATTTCATGTTACATATTAATCTGCAAATGGAGTGGCACTTCTGCAATAATTTCAGCTCTGCCAAAAGCTTAAGGTGGAATTAGATTCCTCCCAGCCGGCCTGGAAGTTATCATCTGCTAGCCAGGCGGGTGCAGACAGTAGAATGCTTCGGTGTCCCGGTGGTGGTGAGCAGGCACAGTCCCGCCAGACTGGGGCAAGGGAATGGGGCAGCTAAAACCCGGGAGGCTGTAGGAGCGCTCTGCCCCAGCTGGGGTCTGAAGAGAGGGAACAGGAAGCCGGGAGATGGAAATCGCGGAGTGGCAGGCACAGGAGACAGCTGCCCGAGTGAGAACGGGGCGATGACGCCGGCTCCCTGTGTAGACACCGGGCACCCGGTTTCGCCCAATGGGCCACGCCTGCGTGTGGCAGAGGCTTCCCAGGCTCTGCCTGCAGGAGTCCAGAGCCGGGCCAGAGATTTTTGATTTCTAACAAGTCCTCTGGTGACCGCACACCACTGCACGGTGGACGACACTTTGAGAAGCCTCGAGTTAAGGTGTCAGAGATGGTAAATACGCTGCAGGTGTCGGAGGACGGGTCAAGAACGAGGGAGCTCTCGGTACTTCAGGAAGCTGAGCCCTCACCCAGCACTCTGGGAGGTGACGGGGGGACGACCCAGCGAGCCCAGTGTGGGCAGCCTGCCAGCTCCCCAAGCCCGTGTCTTAAAACAAACAACAACAACAGAAAGACTTACCGATGGCCTGTGGACGTTGTGTGTAGGCCGTGGGCTGATTTCCAGTAACAGAAAAGAACAAAACAAACAGGCAGAACGAAATAAAACTTAACTACAGGGATCTGTCACTGCAAACACGGACTATGGCCCGAGCTACAGCAAAGCCACACGGCTGCGGGTCCTCTGGGCGCCCTACGTCGGCGCCGCACACCCTCATTAGCCACTGGGAGGGGGTCTGCGACTCAGGGCTTCCGCGCAGCCCCCCAGCATTCATCAGATCTCCTGGGGGAAGGCTTGCCCTAGGGGGTTTTATTCCTGCTGTCTTGACTGGGTGCTTTTTCAAATAGTACCTCGCTTCCCAAATAAATGGCCCTCCTTTGCGCACCCTTGTCCAGAGTTGAGGGTGTTTTACTGCGGTGGGCGTCTGCCTGAGACCTGGAAACACACCAGCTTTCTAGAGGGGGTGCTCTGCGGGCCACTTGGCTGCGGATGGACTCTGGCACGTGCCCCCGTCTGTGCTGGCCCAGGGCAGTGGGAAGACTGCAGACAAAGGAATGGGTGGTGGGGTCTCACCCACAGCCAAGAGGCTGCAGAGAGCCGGCAAAACCTCAGGTCGTGACACTGGCTTTCTTTGGCCTTTGCAGTTCGAGCCTTGGTTGCGAGGATGAAAGGGGACAGCCCTGAAGTCCCCTCCTTGGCTGGTCATGGGACCCTCTTTGTTTTCCTAAAGGCTACAAAATGACCTTTCTGAATCTTAACCCGCCTCAGGCACACAGCAGGTGCGCCAGGAGACCCCAGTGCATGCCGTCCACTGAATCCCCCTCCACAGAAAGGATTACTTATCAAAACAAATTTAAAAAAATAGATGATGTGGACCTTTAGAATTTAACTGTGAACGCTCCATGCAGTGACTCTGAAAGCCTCACGCTATGGAGGAGAAATTATCTTTCCTTTTTGAGCACAGCATGTCTAAAATAAAAATATTAATTTACTCAAACCTGTGGTGATTGAAGCACGACTCATCTATTCTTAATTTTGTCAAAACGTGTGCCACCTCCAGCCCCAAAGTTGTCATGGAAAGGTGCGGTTGCTCAGTAACGGCAACAGGGGACAGGAACGTTCAGGGTTGCGAGTGAGCCGTGTGCATTTCCACGAGAGGTGGCTTGGCCACTGAAGCCTCCAAGGACCACCCCGAACCCCAGGGCCCTCGCCAGGGTACCAGCTCAATCTGTCTGCACCTTGGACAGCTGAGGGAGCAGGCCTTCCCTGTCTTCTACTTAGTTTTCCACCTAAAAATTCCCCTGTGCCATAACAGCGTGGGCACGCGTGCACATGCACACAGTCGTGCACAGCGGCCTCGGCCACATAGGGCCACGCGAACTTCTTCTTCCCCTGGAGCAGCCCTGGAAGACCGCGGGCCACGCCACACCCTGCCTTAGCAAGGTGTATCCATCTCCTAGCCGTGGGCGGTACCAAGAAAGATAAATCAGCAAACTGAAAAAGGCACTTTTCTATCACTCTTGCACTATTTCTTTATTTTTTTATTTAGGTACTGGGAATTGAACTCAGGACTTTCATACCAAGCTACATCTCTAGCCCATTTTTATTTTGGATTTTGAGACAGGGTCTCACGAAAGTCTCTAAGTTGAGCAGGCAGGCTCCTGTTTTGCAATCCTCCTGCCTTAGCCTTCCCAGAGAGCTGGGATCGTAGATGTACCACCAAGCCCAACTTTTTTTTTTTTTTATAAGGAATAAAAATCTCCAAGTGTGAGGATGTGTTTTCTAGGTGAATGTACCCAGAAGAGCTTTAGAGCAGGTGACCGCTGTAACTCCCCAAAGCCTTTCATAGAAATGGGGCCATCTTTCAAGCTAGACTGTGTTTAGAGGATCCAAGAGCTCTTCCACGGGTCAACTCCTGACAGGGCCCGCACCGTCACAATACAGTCATCCCCCAGAGACTCCTCTGCCCTCACCAAGTTGAAGATCAAGAGTAAGCTGTAGGACTCTGGAGCAGAGAGGGGCTGGAGGCTTCTTCGCAAAGAAGGGCCATACCGTAAGACCCAGGAGTTGGTACCACCAGGGATGGCACTGTCGTCACTGTTATTCTAATGGGACTGATCTAAATCCAATGCAGAGAGAAGGTGTTGAATTGGGACACGTGCTCTTCTATGAGAAAGAGCTATGGAAACAACCACACGAGGAGGGACAGCCTCACGCCTCACCTCCTGGCTGCCATGGGGAGTCCCACCTCCCCAGAGTGGCTGGCGGCTCTTGTCCCAGCGTGAACTTCATCTCTTCCCTTTGTTCCTCCTTTGTTTGGAAAATTAAGATTCTCAAAGGGCCTCCTTCATTTTTACAGAAGATGTAACACATATGAAATAAGGTAGGTCGAAGTACATCTTCAAACTCAGTGCTGAGGAAGTGTTCAATATTATTGATGCTTTTAGGACTAGGACTGCTGTCATGATAATTGTGCGTCACCTCATTCATTACCTTATTGATTTGATCTTTATATATGTACACTCCCCAGGCTCTGTCCCAACGTCCCTTACGTGCAGATGAGGAGTTAGCTAAGTTGCCTCATGAACAATAACGATACGAGAAAGCTCAGTTTGAGCTCTGGTACAGTAAACTAAACCCCCCAGTTTTGTCTATGACAGGCTGACTCTCCATCAGGATTACAGAATCTGTAATCATAAACTGTATGGGGTCCACACTCCTCCTCCCAAGCCTGCATCCCTGCTCCAGAGGGCCATCAGAGGCCACGGCCACTGTTTCTGTCACTTTTTCACTGCTGGCAATACCCACCACTTATGGGTGGAAACATTTATTCTAGCTCAGAGTTCAGAGACGTTAGTCGCTTTGAGACTGGCTTGCAGTGGCAGCACAGTGCAAGAGTCTCGTGGAAAGCAGCTGCCCTGGGCATCACCAAAGGAAAGAGAAGGAGGGGTAAGGTGTGCCCTTCCAGGCCACACACTCAGTGATCACCCATCCCAACCAAGCCCCGCCTTCTCACAGCATAGGATGTAATGGTTAGTTCACAAATGGGATCAATTCCCACAACTCAGTCACCCTCAAAATACATGAGGGGGCTTTAAGCCCAACCCCAAATAGCCACAAACAGAGCTACAGTGTTGGTGCTGCCACTCCAGGAGCAATCCCCGTACAGGCCCTGAGGTACCTGTTCTGAGAGCCTCCTTCCCCGAGGGGTCACTACCCACACGCAGAACTCAACCTGACGAACATAGCCATCACAGGGTAGTGATCACTTTCTCCCTGGCTCTTCCCTCCGCAGTGGAGATCAGGGGAGGACTCAGTTTCCACAGTGTGACCATCCCCTCCCACACACACACACTCACACACACGTCTCAGTTTCCGCGGTGTGACCATTCCCTCCCACACATACACACACACGCGCGCGTCTCGGTTTCCACAGTGTGACCACCCCCCCACACACGTGTCTCGGTTTCCACGGTGTGACCACCCCCCCACACACGTGTCTTGGTTTCCACGGTGTGACCATGCCCCCTCTCCCCGTGTCTTGGTTTCCACGGTGTGACCATCCCCGCTCTCCCACACACACGCGCGTCTCAGTTTCCGCGGTGGGCTTCCGCATGCTTCTCAGTTTTGCTCCCCACTTCTCAACAGCAGTCCCCTTACTTCCAGCCTCTCTGTAGGAGCTCAGATCTGGAATGCCCCCTAGAGGCTCTTGTTTGCAAGGTGAGTCATAAGAGGCGGGAGCCCACAGGGCGTGTCAGGTCCCTGGGAGGGAGGAGGACTGCTGGGAGTGTGGCCTAGGAGGATGTATTCCCGCCCAGCTTCTCCGGAGTCTGGTCCTTCCTTTTGTCATGCCAAGAAGAGCTCTTTCCCAGCACACCCTTCCCACCCTTGCCAGCCAACCAGGAACGGGCTGAGCTAAAGTCAATCTCTCTTCCTCTAAGTTACGGATGCCCCGGCAACGAAAAGGTAACTAAGGCCCTCTTGTTCTCATCTAAATCCTCCAGCCAAAAGAAAGCTAAGAGGAACTTGGCTTTAATTCTTCTATGTACGTGTTAAAGACAACTAATATTCAGATCACGGCCTCATGCTTAAACCATAAACTCAACAACAAAATGTATTTTAGGCACATCAGCCCTTCAAACTCAAAAACCTTCTGGAAAACAAGGATGTTCGAAGGCTTTCTTTGAATTAGTCCATAGACTCATGGTAAATAATTTTTCGGGACATTTCTCCTTTGACTAGACCCACATTTGCAAGGCACAGTCAGGCATCACCATGCCTCGGCATCAGGCAGGGTTCCTGTAGACCTTCCCCCTAAGTTCTGGCTCATTTCTGGTCAATAACATAAATCAGAGAACCACAAAATGTTCCATTCCATAGTAGAAAGCCTACGTTGGAGCACAACAATCGCATCGCGAAATTGTTTATTGCCTAATAATCTTTCATTCTTTTGGAACCTCCTTAAACCTCAATTCTCTGAACTTCATGTCATAATTTTCAACAAATGCAGAAAATGTGAATTTAAAGTGAAAACTTACAGAAAACACTGGCTGCTACTGTCTTTCCTTAAACATACGTGCATTTTGTGCACAATCTATGTTTTACACGGATTCTGTGTAGAATGCATGTGTTGTGTGTGTTCTCTGTACAATTAATCTGCGAGTTATCTTGGCTTTTATCCAAAGCACGGTATTTGAAGTTGGCAGAATACCAGTGCTAATGGTAGTAGTTACAGCCGAGGTGCGGGGAACGGCGCTGGAGTGTTTCTGATGCCACCAGGGAGCTTTGCGGGAGAAGGAGGGGAATCCACCCAAGATTTGAGTGGAGTTAGCTGTGTCTCTGCATTTGGTGAAATGTGAACACGTCTCAGGCCCCAGAGCTGGGAAACTGAAGGGCTGTGACACTTCCACGCCAGTGGCCTCAGCGACCACCCCCTGAATGCTCTGTCCTTTGCAGGAGGGTGGCTGCAAAGCCGTAACGCGAAGAAGGACACGTTTCCATTAATTTCTTCAAAATACCCTTCTTTGCTTCACACATACCCCAGCACTCTCCACTGCCTCCCCCCCCACCTCCCTGCCTTCAAGTCACCTTGTGAGCATCTAGGTTAGATGTGACGGAAGCACATGAAAGCCCGCCCCTGTCAGGGGCCACCCAGGAAACCAGGGCCTCACTCACGGGGGCAGCCTGTCCTCCCGCCTGAGTTGCCAGACCTGGTATGTTTGGCTCTTCTCTAGAGCCAAAATGACCATGAGAGGTAACATTTTGGACTGGATTCCGCACTTGGAAGCTACTGCAACAGCACAGCTAACGACACCCGTAAAAGAGGGCTCCCAAGCTGCTTCAGGGAGCAGCACGGGCGGTTACGTGTGTCCAAAGCAGGAGGGCAGGGGGATTTTGAGGGAGACTCATGACAATGTGCTTTTTTTCTGTGAATTTTCACTTAAATTGAA
Organism: Ctenodactylus gundi; assembly: GCA_004027205.1. NCBI lineage: Eukaryota > Metazoa > Chordata > Mammalia > Rodentia > Ctenodactylidae > Ctenodactylus > Ctenodactylus gundi. Next base: position 15,259 of record PVKB01000699.1, read on the forward strand.
ACATCCGCCACACTTTGTGATCACGCTGCATACACTGGCAGAGTTCTTTGACTTCTTGTATAGTTTCTTCTATCCTCAGAGCTAAATTTCTGGGTTGGATGAGGCCTCCAGGATGCTCGGAATAGAAGCAGCAGCAACCAAATAAAAGCTCAAATTAGGCCTGTCCATCCGCGGGCTGCAGATGTGCGATGGGGGAACCAGAAACAGAAGATGCCATTCCGGGCGCCTTGGTCCAGATGTGATGCTGAGAGTCCTTCCCTCTAACGCGTAATCAAATATGAAATCGCCTAGGCTGACATCAGTCCTATGTGTCTCAGGCTGAGGCTCCAGCACTGCCTGTGGTATTTGGGCTTTGTTCATTTTCTTCAGGCAGAGACATCAGGGATCACGACGAGCACAGTTACTGTGTCAGCCAGCGCACACCTGGGCTCCCAGGGGGTGCTCAGAAGGCCTCGTGGGGCCACAAAAGAACAGGCTGCAGGCTTCAAGTCTCCTGTCTATCAGGAACTGATCCTGGGGGTCAGGGGAGCACTGGAAATGACCAAAGGTCCCATGTCTAAGGCAGAAAAGGGTTCCCAGCACAAACATTACCAGCTACAAGAATGAATCCCAGAGCCAGGTCTTATCTCCTTCCGGGGAGAGTTGCAAGAATACCACAGGCCACAATCCATCCGAAATGATCATGTAGTGATGGTCTTCCCCAGAAACAAAAGCCGACTGTGGATAACTACCTCCAGCCCTTCCGGCGCGCCACATTTTGTGATTGAAATTCACAAGCTCTACCGGCAGCCTCATCAGCTGGTCAAATAATGAATCTATTTTTTATCTTGTCATGCCCTGTGCTAATCCGAGCCCACTCGCCGGGGCGACGAGGGCCCGGTGTCTGAGTCAGCTGTGCGAGCTGCAGCCAGGCCAGACCCTGGAGCCGAGCGACAAAAAGCCTCCATCTGGGGGATGCGGTTTGAGTCCTACGCTGCTAAGAGCTGTTGAACAGATTATAAACCCAGGGAGGTTGTTGAATTCATCATGCCGAGCACAGGCGGGGGGCGAGGATTACCTGCCCACATTGGGAAGTACTCCTCTGACTCTTTAATACGTGACCCTAGCAAAGCAGTGCCCCAGTTTGCAGAAGTGACCGGAGACTCTGGGAAATGACAGCACACACGAGAGGTGACCAGGAGAGGAAGGGCACCCCACACGTGGGAGAGAGGGACACTTCCTGACCACAGTTCTCTCCGACTCCTCAGAACCAACGTGGCTGGTCTTCAGGTTGGACCCGACACCTTCTGCAGGATCCCAGAGGACGAACGTGCAGCCACTGGACGCAGGAGCGGAGACTCTGAGGTCGGCCGAAGGCAGAGGCCTATCAGGACCACTTCAATGAGAACCACCAAGGAGTTGCCGTAGGAACATCTTCAACTTATTAGCACCCTATGGCCGTGATTGTCAGACCCGGAAATAAGTTCTCATTTCGTGGCAGCAGGCTGCTGTGTCTCCTGGTACCCCCAGCACTGTCTTAGATGGGTGTCATTCCATACCAGAGCCGGCCTGGCTCGGGGCCCAGCAGGGGGCGCCACGCAGAGCGAAACAGGAACTGAAGTCATGGATGTGTGGACGGTTTCACCGCTCACTGGCTCCTTCCATAAACAATCACAACTGCCAACTTGTGGGCAGGTCTTTTTTAATAATTGTCAACCTATAGACAATTTTTTAGGACTCTACCCTAAAAACTTAAAATTCCTCAAGAAGCCATGAATTCTCCCCTTCCAGAATTCACAGCCTCAGTGAAGAGTTTGTGGCTTAGTCAATGGTCAGCGGCAAATGATGTCAAGAATACTCTTTCCCATGTCTGCTTTGACAGGATAAGCAGCACACACACCTGACCCCAGTCAACCTAAGAGCTGGATTTAAGGAGGCTCTGGAACCACAGGTGACTGGCTTGGGTAAAGTGACCACACTTTCAAGGGTCACTGAGAAGAAAAGGGTATAGAGTATCACAAAACCTTTTGGCTGGTGTCATTTTTTTTTTTTTTTAGATTAAAAAGGGGTGAAAAAATAGACTGTCTGAACCGAGAGCTCCAAAGAGGAAAGGCTTAGTGAACTTTCCAAGATGCATCCTTTCTTGCTCAATCCTCAAGCCACCAGCGCCCACGCTGAAGTCCAGGGTGCGCCGCTCTAGGTGACGGCAGTGACTGGACAGTAGGAAGGTGACAATGACTCCGCCCCCTCCACCCCCCGAGACTCTCAATGACTTGCTGCTAAGTCTCTTAGATCCTAGATCTTAGGGCTTAGATTCAGAAGGAAGCTTGGGTGGGTAAATTCTTCCCCCGGGTCTGCCAGGATCTCATCTGTGTTGTGAGGATTTACTTCAGCTACCGGACATTAGAATGGTCTTCAACATCCTATTTTCAGAAAATTATATATTCATCTTTAAAAGCCACACTCCGAAGCCCTGGAAAAGGTAAAATTTGGGGTAGAATCTGCACAAGAACACAGACATCTCATTCCCAATACATCGTTGCCTAGGTAACACGGCCCATCTAAGCATTCCGAATCGGGAGGCGTTGATCTTCTATATTTGGGGATTCAAATCTGCAGTGAAGGCAAGTTTCCATGGTGCCAGCAACTGCATGACTGTTTCCCAGGATTTTTTAGTAGGGAGTCGTATGTCATATGGGCATATTTTAGGCTCAACTATATTAACCAATCAATTGTTTCACAAGGAAAGAGTCTTTCCCATCAGTCTCGAGGTGCACGTCTGCTTCCAGGGGAAGCCAGGCAGCGCCCAAGGCCGTGGACTCCGGGTGGGAGGTGGGGAGATTACTGACTCAAGGAATAATCACGAACTTAGGGAACAACACTCCCTGTGGTCACAGCAGAGACTGGTGTACGCATCGCGAATGCCACGCTCTCTAGAAAATAGACCAGGAAACACGTGATGGCCCCTGCTACAGAGCACTTGGGAGGAGAAGTGTTGGTGTTCTATTGTACTTTCTCCGTCTGGCAACCTTTGAACGCATGGGAAAAAAGTCTGGGAACATGTCACGTGTTGTAGAAGCACCTCTCTACAGAGAGTGACCCAGTGATGTTACTGTGAGGTGGGGTGCAGATGGGCTGGGCCACATGTTGGCTGGACCAGCTGGAAGCAGATATCCAGAGGGGCAAGCGGTGGCCGAGAGCACTGGCGATGTTTGGGGGTGCCCGCAGCTCCGTGGAGTGGACTCAAGAAGCTCTGCTGCAGAATACCAAAAGGACACTTTACCCAGCAGCCCTTGCCACTTGGACTGCCCAGAGGCCTCTCCTGGGATCAGGGCCGACTGCTACCTTAACAGGCTAACACACATCCCTGCGGCTTAAGCAGACAGACAGAACTGGCCCTCGCCCCGCAGCACGCTGAGATCTGGAGATCTGCAAATGCGGGCAGCAGGAGCCTGGCTCTCTTTGTTTCTATGGCAACGTTAACACATTCTAACAGGCTAGGAACCCAAACTAAAGCAGCCTCCTGCCCCTGCATGCTTAGGTACTCCATGCAAACTTGGGGTAGAGTGTGCGTGCGTGCGCGTGTGTGTAGCGTTTCAATTACAAGCCAAACTTCAAAAAAACACACACATTACACCCATATCACATGTACTTACTCCCCCCAAAACACATGGACACAGCTGTTGATTATCACGTAAGTATGTGCTGCGTTCCACACATCTAAGTCAGTTGCTTCCCGAAATGTCAAAAACTATTCTGGCTATCTGAACAACAGATGACACCATCAGAAGGTAAGGGATGCCAGGAAAGGCCCAGAACTTAGACAGCGAGCACTGGTTCAAGTCTGAGCTCAGCCAGTTTCCGGTGTCTGATATTTGGCCAGTCAGTGTATCCGTCCAATGACCTGCTCTTAACGAGGCCATCGAGAACTCAGAGAATCTGGTGCCCATCCAGACTCCTGAGCACACGAAGCCGGGCCTAGCTGGCTGCCCTACAAGGCGCTCAGCCCTTCCCACAGGACCCTCAGCACAGGTGGAAGGGAGGGGACCCAGTGGTGAATAGGCATTGACTGGGCTGCCGCAGAAACAAGCTCGAAGGACCCTCAGAGGTTGAACTTTTCTGACAGCTGGGACAACATACTTTTTAGGTCATGCAGAAGTTTCCTAAGTCATGACCCTACTGCCTTAAAAAATTAAGTTACCCCACCTCTCTGAAATGGTTTCGTAACAGGCTCGTTATGTTCTTACATTTTCATCTATTTATTTATTTTTCTTCAGTGATGACGACAGATCTTCAAATTCTTGCGACGACCCCAGAGATGAGGTCAGGATGTGGTGCGATTTTTGGTCTCTTGTGTGCCAAGCATGCTAACAGGGCACTGTCACAGGGCTGTGCCTTCAGAAGCATGGGACTCTGTCCCCCGCCGGCTCGTGGGGCGGTGTGGGACAGCCTGGTGGGGCAGCCAGGGCGTGTGGAAACGGCCACCGCGCAGGTTGTCCAGGCTGCTTCCTCCGTTCCCTGATTGCATTGTTCCAGACCCATTTCTTGTTGCCACACGATGTCAGCTCCCCCCTGCTGCACTGAGGTCAGACCACAGCTGCCTGGAAGGTGGCAGAGAAGGCAGCAGAGGACACAAGGGTCCCCGGGCCCTGCCTTCTGTTCCTCTGGGACGCTGCTGAGCAGTGTGTCTCCACTGGCATGTGCTGGGTGTGCCCCGAGGGCAGTTCTCTGACTTTCCAGAAGAGTGGAAGGGTTACAGAGAAGACCCTCTCCTGCCTAGGGGATGCTGCGGCGCTGCCTTGCTCTCCAGACCCGTCGGAGCACGCGATGGGGACGGGCACCGAGGCAGCAGGACCTTCGGGACCGTGCCAACTGCTGCTGAGAGCAAGCGCGGGTTCTGGGTGGGGTCCACAACGTCGCCCAGTCTTGCCTATCCGGGAGGTGATGGGGTCACAAGGCGCTGTGCTCAGCGGGGGCTCGCCCACAGACGTGCAGTCAGAAGCAGGGGCCTGCCTGGAGGCGCCTAGCAGCCACTCGGCCACGACAGAACTCAAAATTCTGAGTCAAAATGAACCTCTCCTCCTTCAAGTTATGGATGCCTGGCACTGTGGCCAGTACTGAAAACGACAACGGCCGTGTCACCCTGGCACCAAGCCCTGCTCTGCGCAGCTTCGTCCGCCTGCCTCCTTCCAGGGGACTCCACGCAGTCCAGTAGCATCCCAGCCTTGTGCCCACTGTCCACACTGGGCACTCCTCCCCTGCTCCCCACAGTGTCTAGAGGCACTGCAGGATTACTCAGGCAGCAGGCTGCCCATTTCCAAATTCATTCTTCATGCGTCTGCATTGGCAAATACATGAAGGATAAATTCAGTAAATAATTTTGGGGCTTTGCTCTGTGGTAAACATCACCAAACAACATAGTGTCAGCAGGGACACTTATTATTATTTTTTTTTTTTGATTTCTAATACAAAACATGTGCTGCTTGTGCCATTACCAGCCACACACTAGGACTCCGGGGCCGTGAGTAGGCAGCGCGCAGGCACGTGGGACCACCTGCGCCACATTCATGCACATACACAGCTTTCTGGCTTGTCCAGTCAGCACAGCCCACCAAGTCAGTGGGCCCCAGAAGTGGTCTCGGCACTTGGGAGCCATCTCCTGGGCCTGTTCATGTCTGTCTTTGGACTTCCCTTCGTTTAAGCGTCTCCATGGAGAATCCGCCTCCTTCCTCACTTCCCCGAGGCACCTCTGGCACAACACTGGCCTTTATGTGTTCACAGTTTGGTACGTCCTGGGTGCAGTGTGACAAGCATGGATCACATGACCCAACGTGATTCCACGCCATCCAAGCTTCACGCGACCTCCAGAGCAGCCCTGGATACCCCTGGAAAGAGAAGGCCCCTCTGAACAAAGCAGGGAGCTCACCTGGAGACCAAGCTGCTCCGGGCACGTTCCTTACAAGTTCTGGTCTATTCCTCGTGCACTTTCCCATTCTCCCATGAAGACACTGTTGGAAGGGCTCACATATAAAAATGCCTGTTAGCTGTGGGTTACTCTGTGCTCAAGGTGAAGTATTAAAAGCCTTCAAGAAACAAAGTGAGGAACCCAAGATATTAAAAATATTTTTATAAGATAAAAATGTGCCTCTATTACGCTGTCAAACTCACACACTCACACATTCTCCTTTATATTTGACGCCATACAAACAGAAGATTTATTCGCTGAAAATACACATTAGTATATCCCAGGTGGCATCTGATCTTTAAAGAATTTTTAGAAACTTTCAAAAAATGAGTGTACTGACCTGAGGGCAGTTTGGGCACCTCAAGGAAGGAACGGCCACATGGCCTTGCTGGGGTCCATGGGGAAAGCAGTGCGGGGACTGTGGGGACAAAGGGATCTGCAGACGTGGAGGTACTGCAGGTGACATCAGAGCATAGCGTCATGTGTAGAGCCTGTGACAAAGTGCACCCAGTGTTGTGGCTTAGAAAGAGTAGAAAACGGCAGTACTGCGTAGGGGCCACTCTGGCCAGGTGCCTGGGTTTTGAGAAGGAGGAAGGTTTCCAGCAAGAACACTGCTCATGGGAAAAATCCTACATCCATGACTGGTACCATGATGCTAGTGAGCAAACCACCTCGATGGCCACAAATGAGTATGCTGGAAGTCACGGATGTGCAGAGCTGGAATGAGCGTGGAGCTCAGGCTGGGACATCTGCTTCCTGAGATGTGTTAGGGGCTGCTCACACCCCACGGGGAAGGAGGGCCTGGTTGGGCACGATGCGGAAATAGGGTGCACATTTGAACCTAAATGGAAGTTATTCCAGGGAGCCTCACTCCAAACCTCTCTCACTCTGAACACATTTATCCCCTTCTGTTCCTGCTGCTCTCTGAAGCACTTCCACAAGTTTTCTGTCACGAGCATCTTCACCCATGCAGACGCAGCTGCCTCAGTGTGCTCATCCCACTGGACAGCTGGTCTTTCGTGGTTACGCAGTCCTTGGGCAACAGCGAGAAGTGGACGACACAGTGCCGGATCCAGGAGTATGGTGGACGGGGACGGGGTCGGGGACTCGCTGCCATGATTTTTATTAGCTTGCTCTTTCGCTGGATGGCACTAAGAGGCAGCACTCACCAGATGTTTGGTGATACTGGAAGGACAGTCAGGAGAGAGGACTTCCACACTGCTTCACAAGGTGGAAAGAACAATCGGACAGGCGTGTTCAAACGCTACTGACCGACGGCCAAGGCTCCTTCAATGAAATAACTCTTAAATACTCGCTGCACATTTTCATCACACCTCATATGATAAATCTGTCCAAGACGGAACCTGCCCTCACTGAGCAGCGGCGACCTGACTGAGCGACATGACCCCCATGGCGCAGGTCTCTAGGGAGCGGGAAGGAGAGGGAACAGCAGACCCTCGCGATGGGATCAATGGAGAGGTCCCACCAAAGGGGTGTGTCTTTAAAACACGCTCCCTGTGACAGCTCAGACAGGCACGTGGGTGCAAAGCTACAGAAAATTAGCACATTGCCAGTTCACACCAAGGTGACTGGGGCACTGTCAGAAAGCCTATGTAATTCCTGTGTCTCACATGCAGAGAGACCTTTAAGGACAGCTTGAAATCCTAACCACAAAGACTCTTGGTCTTAACTCTTGCCCTAACAACTGGACGGTGGTATTGGCAAGCCACGGCGACCTTCAGATACATCCTTCTCTCTTTCCTATAGTATCCATGAGCCAAGAACATCTTTCAGATTTTTATATGATTAAAAATAAATGCAAGGCATCACATTCCATGAGGCATGAATCACATACAAAATTTAAACTTCAGTATTCACAGTTGCAGCCTTCCTGGGTCCCAGTCTTGCTCCTCCACTCGTCCATGGTCCATGGGGGAATTACAGTCCCCAGCAACGCGGGCATGGTCCAGCAGGACCAGTCCAGCCCCCAAAGCCTGACCTGCAGTAGGAGGCGTGCTGACCTTGACCAGCCCATGACTGCTGTTGAGTTCAAGAGCTGCTGCACACTCAACTGAAATTCACTTAGAGGGAAGTTGATGCTTTTGGATTTGTATTTTATTCCTCTTTTCTGATTACTTTTTAAATTCCTGACACTGGGAATTGAACCCGGGGCTTTTGCACTAAGCTACAACCTAAGCCATTTATTTATTTATATTTGAGAAAGGGTCTTTCTCAGTGGCCACGGTAGGCTCACACATGGCAACCTTCCCCTATTCAGCCAACCAGAGCACCAGGATCACACGGCTGTCACCGTGCCTGGCTGCGGCACCTAGCTCTGCAGGAGCACTCTAAGTCTTAAAAACATCCATGTTCAACAAAATCTCTATGGAAATTGATGAAGTTTTTATTTGAATTTGCTTCCAAGAGCATTTAGATATATCGCATTATTTACGATGATATAATAGAAGCAAAATTTTAGTTTAGGAGAAGCACAGGTCTTGCCAAACTCCCAAGACCCCCGTCAGCAGTGTCATGTCCGCCCGCCACCCCGAGTGAAGGCCTGGCCTACCCCTCGCCGGCACGCCAGTATCCTGAGGGGCAGGAGGCCCAAAACTCAGCCTCAGTTACGTTCTCGGTGACCAACTTTGGGGTTGTTCTATTCTAGTGATACCGACACTCAGCTTTCTCGGGGGAACCGAGCAGGTTTAGGAGCTGGGTTTCAAGACACACTCTCCCTTGTACCCTAGGCTAGCTCCATTTTTTAAAAATTTTCTAGACTGAAAGATGCCTCCAGCAGTTTTTCATCTTTTTCTTTTATTTACCAGAAGCCACTTTTCCTCCAAGCCAAGAAAGATGAATGATTTGGGAACCTGGCCCGACCAGCAGAGGAGGATGACATTCCAGTCCCGCCGTGTTATTTTACGTCAGGTACGTGTGGGGCCATGGCACGCTGGGGACACAAGAGAGACTTGAGACTCTAAGGAGCCAAACTCACCTTTACTCTCTCCAAAAAGAAAATACAGAAGCTCGTAGCATTTTTTTGGTCTAGATTTGCAATTCCCTAATGTCTCAATAAAGTAGGTCAAACAAACGACAGAACGTGAACTTTTAATTAAGATACTCCTCTAAGCCATTTTTGTTCCAAATACACATTATTATTTGGGTTTTTCTAGGTAAACATACACACCAGAACACATCTCCCCTGTGGAGAAGCCAAATTACAGGACTGAGTTATAACTTACTGATCAGGCTACTTCCAAACAGAACCCCAGAAAGCCGTTCCCGCAGCCTATCTGTAATTAATGCCACCACGGACCCAGGCCATGGGCCCACCCAAAATTCCTAGGTGCTTATGGTTCTGCAAAAGCAGAAATTTAGGCATTTTTTGATAGTTTTCTGGCTGAAGTGTCATCATGCCCTTTTCTTCACACAAAAAGGGGCCTACGTCCTAAAAGCAAAGACCTGGGAAGTGTCGAGAGAGACTCCCGCAGTGTGGGTGAGTGCGTGTGGGTGGGGGAGATGCATCCACACCCACTCACGTAAAACCCACGTCGGAAGGAGCCGCGGATCGGTTCTCCAGAGACGCCGAGGGGCGAAGCGGCTGCACACGAACTCACTTTAGTTCCCTTTCTCTCTACGCTTCCTCCCGAGACCCACGGAATCACGCGTGTTTAAACAAGACAGGGCGTCGCTGAGGCGGGTCCACACGGCCGTGTGCCCGTTCCGCCCCGAATGCCGCGCCCACGGCGCGGCTGCCCTGGGTCCGGAGGTCCTTCCCTGGAGTCCCCGCGCAGGGCATGCTGCACGCGGGGAGAAGGAACGCCCGCCCGCCACGCGTGCTAGTTCCACAGCAACGTCAGCAACGGGCCTCAGGAGATGCAGCCAGCCGTGGACTGAGCTGGGAACCGAAACGGCCGCCGCCTGGCATCCCGAGGCCGGGCTGGCACCTGCGGCGCGGCGGGCAGCGTGGGTGGAGAGCCGGGGCCTGCAGAGAACCGCCTGGAAGCTTTTGCAACAGTGCCCCGTTTCACTGATACGCATGTATGTGATACACAAGTGCTTGAGTATTTTGAGCCTGTATGTGTCACGTGAAAATCAAATCTTCGATCAGAACCACAGCTCCTCGGCTTGTGTGCATCCGGACGGTCACGACCGGTTTCCAGCGCGGTGGGAGCTGTCCCCCAACGCCTGGGCCGCAGCAGCCTGCGCCCCGCCAAAGGCAGGCTAGGTGCCGCCGGCGCGCCTTGGCTTAGCGCAGGCTGCGGCAGGCCGTGGGAGCGCTGTCTTCTCCCCAAGGGCAAGGCAGTCGGGGGCAGAACTAGTGCCCGCCAGGCCCGGGGCACAGGCCTGTGGTCCGGCCCCCTGAGGCCGAGGCAGGTTGAGCCTAGCGTGGGCAATTTAGCAACCTAGCGCGACCTTGTCTCAAAAAAGAAAAAAAAAGGATGAGGATGCGGATGTGCAGATATGAGTGAAGGTATTTTCTTCATTCAATCTCTAGTGCGAAAGAAAGAAAAGGAAAGAGAGAGAGAGAACGGGATGGTGGTGCACGCTGGTAATCCCAGGACTTGGGAGGCCGAGGCGGGAGACATATCAAGTTTTAGTCTCGCTAGTCTGGACAATTTAGTGACTTTGTGAGACCTTGTCACTCCTGAGAGGGCCGGGGATATAGCTCGGGGAGAAGGGCCCGTGCTCAATCTCTTGGACCAAAAAATAAATAAACAAATACACCAATTGCTTAAAATATAACCCGAAGGTCACACGGCCTTCCCCTCTGCTTCTGTGTTCAGGCTTCTTTGAAGGTGTGTGTTACTGCTGTGAAGGAACGCCAGGGAGCCGGAAGCCTGCAGAGCCCAGAAGGTCCAGCCACGACTGTAACGCTAAACTTCAGCAGAACGAGGGTGTGCCCCAGACTTGGGAGACCCACAGCGGCGCCGGTCCTGCCTCTCCCTCGGGGGAAGGAGGGAAGCTTGCACTGAGATCCTGAGATGGCACTCCTGGGCGGAGCCACCGAGGCTGGGTCTGACCCCTCAGCGGGGACTTAGTCCCTAGGGCCAGATGCTCAAGCTCCCGCCTCCAGCCGCGAGCCCCTCCCATTCAGGCAGGGCTGAGGCTTCTATGCAGGACCCGCTGGACGCAGAGGCTGTGCACCCTGAGCCCAGAAGGGTCCTTCCAGGGCTGCTGTGTGGACGACCCTGCCACGCCCCAGGCCGGTTCCGTAGACGGCTACCCCAAAAGCAAAGTCAAGACACGGAAACGGATCCTAGTGGCAGAACACGGGCTCAGAGCCCGCAGTCCCAGGGGGTTGTCCAGCACTCTGGGGGGCAGACACGGCAAGTCCGAGCCCTGCCTGGGCAACTCAGTAACTTAGTTGAAACCCTGTGACAAAATCAAAAATGAAAATGGGTTGGAGATGTGGGTCGGTGTGAAGCCCTGGGCTCAGATCACAAAATAATCATTAATAGAAAATTTAAACCAGTCTTAGAATAGCCCGCGGTTTTCCTCGTCACCCCAACCTCTACGCTCCGTCACGCTGACCTCTGTCCGCTGCCTACCTCCTCACAGAAAGGGAGGGCGCCACGGACGGAGCGCCGGACGGAGCTCACTGGACGGAACCCCTGGGGTCAGGGGGCCTGCTGGTGCCCCAGTCTCTCTCCTCACCGCTTCCACCTGGCTCCTGCCAGGAGAAGCCCCAGCGCCCACCCGAACCGGGGAACTGGGAGGTGACAGCAGCAGGTGAACAGCGGGAAAGTCAGGTCACCTCCTCCTCGTGTCCTTCAGGCGATGTCAAGGTCACCAGCCTCTGCTGAAACTTCTCCTCCTGGGCCAGAACTCCCAGCATCCTTCACGGATCCAGCGGCCCCTCACTGCTTTCTACCAGGTCTCATCCCCCCTCCCTCCCTCACTCCCTCCCTCCCTCTTGCTGTTTTTGCAGCGCTGGGGTTGAACCCAAGGCTTTCACAAGGAGCTACACCTCTAGCTCATTTTTATCTAGAGACTAAGTCAGTGGCCCAAGCTGTGCTCCACTTGGCGATCCTCCTGCCTCAGCCTCCCAGGGCTGGTATTAAAAACAAAGCTCTGTAGACTTCCCTGTGCCCAATTCACGGTCAGGACAGGGTGCCATGGCCTCCAGGTGTGTTGTTGGTAACCCAAGGCGGAAGCACCACACAACCTGCCACCCGGAACAGCCCACAGAGGTAGCCTGCGCAGTTCTCGCAGTGCCACACACAAGTAGCAAAGGCCGAGAAAGGGATGGAAGCCGGGCGCGGCCTCAGATCTGCCCACAGGGGCTGCGGCCGGACCCGGGTACCATGCGGCATGGCTCTCACGCTGACTTCCTGTTGGGTCAAGTGAGCTCGACTTAAACGAGAGTGGTCCTGTGTCGCTTTGTCTAGGACTGCTTTCAGCCAAGGTTGTCTCCAGGACGATTCAGGAAGAACCAGACAAGGTACGTCTCATGAGAGCAGGGCATGGGGAACGAAACACACCTGGAATCCCAGCACTCTAGGAGGCAGAGGCAAGAGGGTTACAAATTCCAGCCCAGCCTAGGCAATTTAGCAACTCAGTAAGCGTCTATCTCAAAATAATAATGAGAATAATAATAAAGGTCTGAGGACAGAGCTCACTGTGAAGCCTTCGATTCAATCCACAATACCAAATAAATTCTCTTTTTAAAAAAAATTGCCATACTGGGGACTGAACTCCGGGCCTTTACCCCAAGCCCTTTTTCATTGTTTCTTTGAGACTGCAACTCGCCAAGTTACCAAGTTGCCCAGGCTGGGCTTGGAATTTCATTCCTCCTGCCTTTGTGTCCCGGAGTGCAGTGATCACAGGAAAATTAACATTTTATAGGGTGAGCTTATGAGTTCATAAATTTATGGTGAATGCCACCTCGTGGTTTAACCCAGCATTGAAGAGGCAGTAATAAAATTCCTCGGAACGGTGTTTCCGCAGCCCCAACATACGAGGTGAGAGAATCAGTACAGGACCAAGTTCTTCTGTCAACTCTAAGCAAGTGAAAAAAATTGATATGAAGTGCTGTCACATGCGCCTGTAGGAGCCTCTCTAACTGAAACGGGTTAGACGTACTGACTGCTCACGAAACCTGGATACAGACTCTGGTCTTTTCTTGTAGGCACAATGGTTCTTGCCTAAAACTAAAATCGGTGCCCGAGACTCGCTGGGTGTGCCCGTGTGCCTCCACCAACATGTGGGACACCGTTACAGACTAGCATGTAGGCTTTGCCATGTGTTAGGCTAGGGTAGAAGGCATTGGTTTGGGAGAACTACGTACTGAAGCTTGTTCTCAATTTGAAAAAAAAAAAAAGGTGAAGGGTGGGGACACTTGAGCTTGATACAACTCCTTTTTGAAAAACGTCTCCGTGGAGTGTTAAATCCTGACAGTGGGTCTCAGAGCTCAGGAGGACCTGCAGTCCCCATGGGGATAAACCGTGCAGAAGGACTTGAAATCACACGTTTGTTTTCTCTAAACATTCAAAATTAGGCACAGGAAAACTGTGCTCGGGACAGCAGGGTCTGTTGGGGTTCACACCTCAGAGGAGCAGGATCTGTCTATTAGGGTTCAGATCACAGAGGAGCAGGGAAAAGTTGGGTTCACACCTCAGGAGATCAGGGATTGTTAGGATTCACACACATTTCTTTTCTGCCCTTTGAAAAACACACTGATTAGTTGCTCCTCTGCTGGCTTACAGATGGCTAGCTCATTAGAGCCTAGCCTCACTCAGAAGAGATTCTCAGCCCATGGAGCCTGTCTGCTCCTAGTCACGAGTGTGTCAGGGACGGGAGCATGTCTAGCGAGCTGTGGCTACACAGGGCTCTTCTACAGCATGTGTGAGACGTCTGGCCCCATGATGACAAGGATGAAAGGTACAAGACTAGACCGACCTTATCCTGGCCTGGGTAGCCGTGTCCCTGAAGCGGAGTGTCTGCACCTTTGGGCGAGTTTTGGAATCCACATGGTAGCTTTTTCCCCATAGGTGTTAACTCACTTAGAAACTCACCTGAATGTGAGGCTACAACATCTAAATCCAAGCACCCAGTGCCTTCCCAGGCTGCTGTGTGTACAGGCACATGAACACCGGCCACCCTCCTGAGCCTTCTTGGTCCCCGCATTCCCAGGGACCTTCAGAACACAGGGCTGTAGAAGCCAAGCTCCCAAGTACCAGGCGTTGATCCCATAGGACACCTCACCTGCCTAGTCCCTTTGGAGTTAGGAAATCTACTCCAAGATGCATGATGCTGCCCACGGCACGGCTACTAAAACACACAGCTTCCAGTGAGCAACCAAAATGGCTTAGACAGAAGGCAGACATCTGCTTCAGCTCAGATTTCAGGGTGTGGCAGGAATGTCAGAGAGGCAATCAGGGGTCTGAGTGTTCAATCACCAGCTGCCTCAGAAGAGCTGGGCTGCAGGAGCCCCGGCCAGAGGGGCCGGCCCTCACTGAGCCCCATCCTTACACCGAAGCACTGTGTCCATGCAAAGGCACAGAAAAAGTGCCATTTCTTTAGAAGTGTAACTTTTGGGATGTTTCTCTCATAATAATTCCTAATAGTAGGCAGGTATTTGAAATCACATATTTTTAAGAAAAAAAGAAAAATAGAACGAGAAGAAAGATAAAACAACCTATAATCTCAGCACTCTGGGAGGCTGGGGAGGAAGACTGCAAGTATGGGCCCAGATCGGGCACCTTAGAGAATCAGTGAGAACCTGTCTCAAAATCAAAACAAACAAACAAAAAAAAGTGGCCTGGGAATGGCATGACTGACAACCTGGGCTCACACAACAGTACCAGGAAGGAGGAGAAGAGAAAGAGAGAAAAAAAGAAAAGAAAGAGATAAGGGAGGAAAGACGGACAAGAAAGAATGTAGAAGGGGAAAAAGAAGAAAAAGGGAAAGATAAAAGAACGTAAGTGTCTTAAATTAAGCCTGAGAAATCTGCCCCTGATGCCTCTGGGCAAGCTAGAAGCCAGGTCGGCGAGGAGAGGCCGTGCGTCTCCACGCGTGCTCCCGTGCCTCCTTCCAGGCAGGAGAAACAAGCACCCACCAAAGCCCATAGCTGTGGGCTCTGTGGAGCCCACAGCTACATTTCACATCTATAAACACGTTTCTGCCTCCACATTGCTGGTCCCATTGGTGGAGAAACAGCGACCCGGCCCTGCCTTTCCACGCATCTACGTAGGAGAAAGCACAACACTAGCTGTGACCTACTTCACTGAACGTGAGGCGACGGGAGGCACAGGCGGGAATTCGGCAGAAGGGCTTCCTGTTGGAAATAAAGTGCCGACAACAAAACACGCCCCAACAGGTGCGTGAGGCCCTGAGACCCCAGACCCGACAGTGGTAGAGACCCTCAGGTGGGTGTGACCTGGACAGGCCAAGGCGTGAAGCCCCCCTGCACTGTGGGGACATCTTTTCAGGTCTGTCCTGGGTTTGGGTGCAGCATGTGTCTTTGGTCTCCATCCCCACGATGGTGTGCCCCTCATGTGGCCAGCGGATGACGTGTGTGTCCCTCTTCTTCCCAGGCAGCCCACTGGTGAGGTCATACAGGGACGGCGTGTGAGTTTAAGATGTACAATAACGCTCTCGTCCTCCTGCAGGTCCCGGGGTCCGTACACAGCAGTCGCTGCTTTGTCTTCATGCACACGTGCTTTCATATACACGCCATTGTGTCTTTGATGTGTCCACGTCTGTGTGGATACAACACATGCATGGACACGTGTGCACACACACACACACACATAGCACGTTTGACTTATTCTCAGGATTTCTATACATGTAAACGATGCAGACCTCATAGAATCCAGGGCAGATGAGCGCAGGGAATTAGAGTGTAATTGTAAGTGCTGCATAAATGTCACTGGGGATCTCGCTGGACTTCTACTTTAATCAATGGTCACAAGACACGGCTAGGACCCGGGCAGGCTGGTGCCACCTGGTTGCCACCTTATTTTGTTAAGGCTCATGAGCTAAGAATGACTTTACATTTTTGCACAGTCGGAAAGGGAGAGAACCAGGCTGTGTTCCAGCGCGTGATGATGGCACGGAATTCAAACGTTTGCGTTGGCACAGAGAGTTTAAGCGGAGCCCATCCACAGGTGTGGGAGTCCGTGCCACCTTCCGGGATGCCTGCACAGACCACAGAGCGGGGCACGTGCCATGTGACCATCCCGCCTGCGAAACTGAGCGACGCACTGCCTGGCCCATTAAGGAAAAGGGTGCTGGCAAGAGTCCGCTAACGAGCACACATCACAATCCACGAATCCCTTGTTTCGCTGACGTGTTCTCTTTTAGCTGCTCTTCCTAGTTTAAGGGCCAGGCATTCGTGGCACAATCGTTAAAACCTCTCAAGGCAAGTGTATCTGACTTCACAAAGCAACCAGGCTGCAAACGCAGCTCCGGGATTGTGGTGGGAGCGCAGGTGCCATGAATCAAGGAAGGACACCGTGGTTCCCACGCGCTGGGACTCATCACCCGAGCGCTAGTGGCAATCACAGAAAACGCGAAGTGGCGAGATGCGGGAAGTGCTTTAAAACCCGGTTATCCGAGACGCGGCATGACCCTCCGTGACCTGATGCCCCTGCGCATGCACACATCTGTCTGCACGGGCACATGACCACGTAGCCACCTATCCCACTACGTGTGTAAGGCACGTGTGTGCGTACACATGCGCTCAGGCCCTCAGGGAACACAGCACAACCAGGAAACAGTGGACAGGCATGGTGACGCTGATCCGTGAGGGCTGCTGGGGGGGACGCCGACACCCCAGGGCTCTGGGGCAGTTCAGCCGCGAACAAGCCCCTTGCGCAGGTGCCAGCCGTAGGAGAGGGGCCTCCTCCTGCCTCTAGTGGCTCCCTTCCTTCCACAGCAGTGTGGAGCCCAGCAGCACAAGGCTGCACATGGGCCTGATGTTTCCTTCTGTGCGTGGGCAGAACGCAGAGTCCTGGGAGGTCCGTGGGGCAGCGGGCTTAAGTGCCAGGATTCTTAGCCAAGGTCCTAGGTGGGTGTCCTGAGAACCCTAACAGGGAAATGTTTCCTGCACCCTTGCCATCTTTTAAAGAGGAGACTCAGCCAGGCCTGGTGGTGCAGGCCCTTAATCGCAGCACTCCAAGAGGCTGAGGCAGGAGGATCTCAGGTTTGAGCCCAGCCTAGGCACAGCAACTTGAAGAGACTTTATATTAAAGTGAAGTAAAAAAAAAAAAAAGAAAAAAACATCTTGAGGTGCGGCACAGTGTGAACGCCCTGGGTTGCATCCTTAGTACCACAGAAAAGAAAGAGAGAGAGAGAGAGAGAGAGAGAGAGAGAGAGAGCGCAAGCCAGCTGAGACGGAGTCCTGGGACGTCCCCGGGGTCCCCAGTGACCGATCACACTAAGAGGCAGAGCGCTGCTCCGTGGGGTTGGACAGAGACTGGGGATCCTGTGGGGAACAGGGGGCTTCCTGGGGTCTGGCAGGTGCTGCGAGGAGTGACCCATTCTGCCTGCTGGCCACTGTAGGGAGGAGTCCTGGGCAGAAACACCAGGTCTCCGGGTGTTCGAATCTCAGCTTAGGGTGATGGCACAGCCTGGCCCACGCCTGCCCTCTCCTCTAAGCCAAGACTCTACTAAGGAAAGGAAGAGAGAGAGAGAGAGAGAGAGAGAGAGAGAGAGAGAGAGAGAGAGAGAGAGAGAGAGAGAGAGCGCGCTGAGCTAAGACGCTGGGCCAGGACTTCTCTGCAGAACCCATCCACGGAAACGGTGAATTCTGCTGCCCCTGCCTGGCTCCCACCTGAACCTTCCCTGGGCAGAGGAGTTAACAGGGCAAGCGCCACAGTCCCCGTGGTGCATCTGCTGGCGTCCCCTTCCCGTGCGTGCCTTTAGTGGTGCTCCTTGGCTTCCTCAGCCCCAGGGACCCTGGGCAAAGTCACCTGACTTCCTGGCATGCTGGCCTTCCTCTCAGCTGAGAGGGGTCAGGGAGGCAGCTCCATGATCACACACTGCCGTCGCAGGCGTTGTCACCCACGGGACACGCGGTCCTGAGCGTTCTTGTCCAACATCAGGGGCTGGTGGGCAAGCACTGGCCACTCTGCTTGCCTTGATTGAAAGGCGCCCTCGAAGGTCGCGTCTCCGTCCCCCACACGCGATGGTCTTTCCGCCCGAGACCGTCCCATCGCTGACACCAGGGTCTCCTCCCCACAGTGGCTGATGCTGCGCTACTGCAAAGCTCTTCAGTGCCAGTCACTTACTCATAATAGCGCGGCAGCTGTGCCCAGGAGGCCCTGTGAGAGCCGGCCGCCGTGTGCTGTTTCAGGAGCCTGACTTCCTGCTTCAAGTCGGCCTCAGCAAGCACTCAGTGGCAGAGTTGGTGACCACACTGGCCACCGCACCAGCCTGCAGGCACTGGAAGCGTTATGGGCCTCTTCCAATTAAAAGCAGGTTTCTGAGGGCAGGCGCTTTTCTTTAATAATTCCGTTTCTTTTGTGGGGCCTAAGCAGTACTTAGCTGACAGTCAACGATAAACTTTTGCTCTTAGATTCCAAGGAACGAGAAAATACTTCCTCAAATTAAAGCTACGGAGAGAACACGTAAATATCTGGTGCCTCAGAGACGGCTTCAGAGCTTTCCTCCTCCTTCTTCTTTTTAGGTGCCGATGACTGAGCCCAGGCTGTTGCCCCAGCCTCCCTTTTTTCAGAGACAGTGCCTCACTAGCCACGCAGTGCTCCAGGCTAGCGGCGGAGCCTGCCTTGGCCTCCCAATGTGCCAAGATGGCAGGCCTGCACCGTCGGGCCGGGCCCTATGGTCCTTTCACCGACCGCAGCAATGGTGGTCTGGCGGCTGAGTCCCTGAGCTGCCCGGTTACCAGCCGAGGCCGGACTCGGTCATCTGTGGGGCTGGAGGAGCCGCGCCAGGCAGCACATGCTCAGTGTGACGTGTCCGCTACCTAGGAAGGGTGAAAACCATGGAGAGGAGAGGAAGCTTCTACAGACGCAGAAATCGCACCAGGTGAAACTGAAGTGTCGGCGAACGGCCTACCTGCTTGTCTCCGAGTTTTAATAGGTTTAATACATTCGTGCAGCACTTCCTGCGCGCCGGACATCTTTACACCGGGCACACAATCCCGCCTCACTCTGCCTCCATCACAACCCGGCGGCATGGCACCAGCCGGGGCTACCGGTCCCCTCGCCTGCACTGAGCATTAAAAGCATAAAATCTGTTTGCTCAGGAGGAATCTCTCAAACTATTAGAAGCAAAATTAATGCTCTGGGAAAAAGTAGGCAGAACACTAAATTCAAAGTGGCTGATGTCCCAAAAGTCACCCTACTCGGGAAAACGCAGCACAAACTTTGGGGCCCCCCGCGTCACTGCTTCCGACAATTCAGGGTTATTTGTAATTTTGTTTTTTCCGTATGGAGGGTTGAATTCAGAGCCTTCGCACTGAGATTCAACCCCTACCTTTCCCTTTTCTTCGCTTTTCTTTTCTTTCCCCCCTAATGTGCTAAACTGCCCAGGCTGGACTGGAAACTGTGATCTTCCTGCCTCAGCCTCCTAGAAGGCTGGGCTTACTGGCCTGGACCACCACACCTGACACAATTTTAGGCTATTTCAAGGCACCAAACGAGTCCAAGAGGGCCTCAGGGTCTGCTCGTCTTGAATGACCTGTCATTGTAAGCCCTGTCCGGTCTTCTGAGATGTGAAGTTTTTTGAAGCCACCTGTGAGTTCTCCCAGCAGGACTGCCCACCCCTTTCCTGTCCGGGGTCTGCGGGAGAGCAGGGCCCAGCCAGGACAGGGAGGGGACGCAGAGCTCAGAGCCAGTGGGAGTGGCCCAGGTCCACAGAGCCAAGCAGGAAGTCTGTGTGTGGCAGTGGATTCGGGTGGGTGGGGCGGGGCAGGAGGAAGCGCAGCTGTAAAGGCTTCTAAGTTGTGATAATAAAAACAAAAACAAAACATGGATGCACACGGATGTGGGCAGGCGTGGGAGACCCGTGGGGGCAAACGTGTGTGCTTCCTGTCCACACCAGAGACTTTTTGCAGAATCTTCACCTGTTCTATGTCAACACTGACAGAACTCAGATGATCATTTATTAAATAGGTTCTCTTTCGCTCATAAGGACATTTTCTATTTTAATCTGGACGACAGTAGATACACAGAAAAACCAGATATTTCATGGCTCTAAAAATGGAAAGACAGAACATTCATTCCTTAATTTTATCAGTTTGTTCTACATAAAAGATCTGCCCTTTTTTGGTACACAGAACGATAAGATACTGCTGATGCTTCATCTCTTAAGTTGTATGGATTTAGGCCAAGATAATTCAAATTACACATAATTTTTTTCACATTTCCTTGGCTGCCTTTTCTTTTTAAATAGTCACTCAGATCTACACTCAAAGAGGCCTAAGCATCTTTAAACAGTTGTTTTTAATGAGCTTTAAAATCTTTTCTCTCTCAGCAGTTCCCAACCGGTAGCTTGCCATTTTTTGCCCCTGGCATTTTTTAAAGTTATAATGAAATATATTAAAAAGAAAGTTTAGTACTTATATACGGTACATTACCAAATTATGTGTTTTAGCTGTAGCCTGAGAACAGTTTCTCTTCGCTCAAAAAAACAAGGGCAAAAAAAAAAAAAATGGCTGGTCACAGGTTGGGCAGGCCTGTTAGTGCTTGAGATGGTTGGAAATGCCCAATGGTCTCAACCTGATGGACCCACAAGCCACCCAGGGGGACAGCAGGGCACCTTCCTAGGAGGGTCCTCTGCCAGCATGAGGCACAGCCTTGGCGAGGACGTATCTCCCCTTGTCCTCTGCTTTGTAACGCTGGTCCCAGCTCCGCCTCCTGGCCATCTTGACCTGAATACCTTTGTCCTGTGACGCCCTCTGGCTCTGATGTTTTGACTTGGGAACCAGCTGATGAGATTGAGCCCCCTGAAATCATGACCTGAATTAAACCTCCCTGCTACCAGCTGTGAGTGTTGGGTTATTGCGTTCTAGTGATGGAAAGGGGGTTTTAAAAGTAGTGTCAAGACAAGCTTCCTAACATATTTTGTTTGTGTATGATTTCTGCCTGTTAATGGTGTTAAGCATTGGGTGGGCATCCACTCAGAGGACGCGTAAGGAAAGACAGTGTGACATCAGGTTCAGATTTTGGACGGGAGGTTTTGCCTTTGTCAAGATGAAGCATTGTTAAAAAGAATGTAAAGCCATGTTTCATTCATGGACTCAAAGTGCTTGTGTCTTCCCATCACAACTGCACATTATGGCTCAAGTGAGTTTCTTAAACCTTAAAGTTTATAGAACTGTATTGTGTGATCTTCAAAACTGTGTGTGCATACAGGCCTACACACACTTCTGAGTCTTTCACAAAAGCTTGAAGTGGCCGTAGTTATACAGGAGGCGAAGACTGTCCCGTCACTCATGATGGTGTTTTGGCATGTAAGGGGACCGGGAGGAGGAGGCTGCGGTAAGTTGGGCCAAATAAAGTGCATATTAAAGCCACATGCTACTAAGAGTGAGGTAGGGAAAGACGGGAGCGAGGAGTTCAAAGAGTGGTAGTGGTGAGAAGTGGTCAGGTCAGCGTGACATGCACAAGCGGCTGGGGCTCGAGGTCAGCGTGATATGCACAAGCGGCTGGGGCTGGGAACCTGTGACCCAAGAGATGTGGGTTCTTACTGGGAGTTGGACATTTGGTCTGAGATTCAGGGGAAGGGTTAGTTCCAGGTAACACCAGAGGCAGGTGTCCAGTGATGTCTGAGGGCCACCAGGGACAAGTATCCAAGGGCAGAAGAGAAGCAGGCCTTTTCCTGAATCGAAGCTCTTCTCCCAGAAATGAACAATTTTCTAGTTGAATTCCTCTGTTCTACAAATCTGTAGAAAGATCATTCCACTTCACCAGCAGTCATTAAATCATTTTGTTTCCAATGCTAGGTTTTAATATGTAACTTGTACAGGAAAAATAAGACTTTGTGAAAAGCATACAATCACAGCACCCACTTCTTCCCTGACACTGTGGATTCAGGAATACCAGGAGAAAGGGCTCGATGGCCGTAGAGGTGACGGAAGAATGCTTTGCCGCCCATCAGAGGTATCCCATGGCCACACTCAGAGGACGGTGAGTACGTCCACAGTTCAAGGCCGTTTCTCTGCATGCAGAGCCGGCGAGTACAACGCCCTGTCAATAGCTACCTGTCCCTTTGAAACAAAACAAACAATGATAACAGCAATAACCTTTCAGCTCACACCTCCCACTTAGATGTTGATCTCCAACCCACTGCTCAATATGAGGCCCCAGGCGCCCGGGAGGAAAGGTGGACTCGCGGATTGGCCCAGGACGTGGACAAGACGAGTTTGCACAGCACCCGCGAGTAAGTAAAGGCTCAGAAGGCCCCAAAGAGCTGCAGGTGCATCCTCGGGACCAGGAGCCAGCTGGATGAGCTGGGGAGGCCACAGCAGGGAATCGGGAAGAACCCGCAGCAAAAGAACGCACTGTCACCTACAGGACTCAGTGAGCCCGCACTGACGCAGGAACACGGGAGAAAAGACGTGCCTCAGTGCAGGAGAGGAGAACTAGCTCACGCAGACGGCGGCACCTCCACCGAAGCAAGGTGCGACTCTGCCTCCTTTCGGCACGCCAGCAAGGCAGCTGGTTCCCTGAGCAGCGGTGCTGAAGAGGAAGAGGAAGAAACCGCAGCTGGAAGAACCAGACAGCGCGGGATGAGGCCACGGGGGCGCGTTTCGCACAAGTAGAGGCGAGGGTGCTGAGCGTGGGTCAGAACTCATGTCTTGGTGGAAGACGTGAACGACCGGGACACCCCCTCTGCGGTGGCCCCCAGCCCCAGCCCTGACCTGAGCACAGGAGGCACACGGGAAGACCCCACCCCAGAGACACCCACGAGGCACCCAGCGAGCACTGCTCCCAACTGTCAAGGTCACCAAGGCCAGCAAAGCCTGAGACGCTGTCACAGCTACAGAGCCCCAAAGGGACACGAGGACCGCGCACCTCGGGGAGTCCCAGACAGAGCTCTGGAGCAGAGGAAAGGCGCCACGTAAGAACCACGTTAAGGATGCCAGGTGTGAGTCTTTACATTCTTGGTTATTATTTGGTGGTACCTGGAATTGAACCCAGGGCCTCTCACTAAGCTACAGCCCCAGCCTGCGACTGCAGTTGCTGACTATCATTACTAGAGATGGGACGTTTCTAAGTCATGAAGTTGCCCAGATGGGGCTTGACTTTGAGATTCTGTCTCAGCTTCCCAAAGTACTAGGATTCAGACCTGCACGCCCTGCCCACTTAAAAAATAGTTGTCAGTTAAACTTAGTGTATCCACATTGGCTTATGAAATTTGAAAAAAAAAACCCACTGTAATAGAAGATGTTAATAAGGGGACAATTGTCTATGTAATGCACAAGAACCCTGTTCTACCTTTATACTTGTTTCTGTAAATCTAAAACTGTTCTAAAAATGATTTTCTTTCCAAAAACCTTCTCAAAATCGCTGCATTACCCTGCTCACTTCTACTAAGCATCCGACCCCTATCATTTAATTCAATCTCACTTAATTTCCCTGTGTGCGATGGTGATTCATGAACATCTCAAAGATTTCCCAGCTAAAAATAGCACGGGAGCCATGACGGTCCAATGAGCAAATTCACTGTAATTAAATCAGAAGGAAACACTTCTACTCTCTCTTCTCCCCTGCAGGCAGGGGACACGGTACCGTCTTATTATCAGATGCCCCCAGGGCCACATCTTCTCTTTGATCAATCTGTTAGAATCAGGAGCCCTGGCAAGATTACATATACACACGCGTGCACACACACACATATATGTATTTTAAATATGCAACTGCAGATATACACACGTATTATATTTTTTCTATGGCTTTAAAGCAGAAACTAAATGAAACATTAAGATGAAAATTCTCACTTTTACATCTTTCCGAAGGCTTTAGCAAATACTGTAGAAAGAAAAGCCAACATTGTACACCATGGTGCTGATTACCGAAGTGCTCAGCGGGCCCTCTCGGCACAGGTCTGTATTCCCAGCAGGCCTGGAGGCTGAGGCGGGGGATCACGAGTTTAAGCAAATTTTGAGAAACATACCAACTTAATGAGACTGTCTCAACATTAAAACCAAAACCAAAGGGCTGTGGATAGAGTGCAGTTGTGGGGGGTTCTGGGCTCCACCCCCAGAGACTAAACTGACAGTTGTCTCAGAGAACACACAGGATGGAATTGAAATGAAAAAATATGCAAATGATCACCAAGTATCTCATATACAGATCAGGAGCATGGGTTTCACATGTGTCCCGCTGCTGGCCCACATGACTGTCATATGTCCACGCCCCTTCTCCTTCAGGTCCGCCTAGCTCTCGCGAGATGTGGCAGAAGGCCACTGCACATCGCCAGTCTTGCACATGAATGGATGTCTGCTTCTCATTGAGGAAAAAAAAACCATCAACATATGCCCCAAAGGGCCGGAGCTGGACAGAGGATGCAGCCGACCCCTTCACGGCCTGCTCAGTGAGGAGACGGGTGCGGAGGTGTCAGTGCAGCCTCACGGCTGCCATGAGCCAAGGGGACCCCAAGTGCTCCCTGGAGAAGAAGGGTCTTTTAGAGGAGAGTGGTGGGGCCACAGCAGGCCTGCCCCGGGACAAGGACCCCTCACGTCTCTGGGAGGGGCTGGCCCTGGAGACACGGCCACTCACGGGCGTGACACAGAGCAGGAGTGGAAAGGAAGTGCGGCAAGGGTTCCTGAAAGCCCAGACTGGAAGGCGGATGCGAACCTGGGGGTTGCGTCCTCACCCTGCCCGTGGCCCCAAGGCGCCTTCATCCCCGGCAGGAAGAGCTGTGGACAGGTGTCGCCCCACACATGAGCCCGTCTCCAGTGGGAAGATTCCAGGTCAAGAAGGGATAGGGCTCGGGGCTATCAAGAGGAGGCAGGGAGAGAGACTTCTGGGAACAGGGTAGGGCAGGGGCAGGGCGGGGCCGAGCTAGAGGAAGCTCTACCCGTAGCAACCCGAGTGCAGCATGCATCCAAGGGCTTCCCGAAACTAATGCAACTGTTATGTCTCACAAACATACACTCAAAACACAAAACGTGACACTCAAAAAAAAAAATAAAGGAAGGGTCACTGCTGACGAAGGGCTAAAGGTCTAACAAATAGTGACAGGTGACAGCTAGCAGGGGCAGGCATGGGCCGTCGAGGAGCCCAGTAGACAGGCACAGGACAGCCACCTGTAGGGACCGTCTCTGCCCCTCCCTGCTTCCCGCCCTGCTCCCCAGCGACCTCCACCACGGATGACCTCACTGGCCTCACCACACCTTCCCTCTGCATCGTTGGCTGCCTTTACTTTTGGGGTTCGAGCCCAGGGCCTTCTTCCTGTGGCGCCCTCCTAGCCGGCTTTCACTTCTGATTATGACACAGGGTGTTACCGTCGTGGTTTGGATCTGCAGTGTCCCTCAAAAGCCTCACGCACCTGTGGAGGCTGCGTTCTGGTGGGAAGCGGGCCAGCTGGAAGGGGCTGGTGCTCGGGGCTGACCTGGAGGGGTGGGTGCTGGGCCGGCCTTCCTCCCAGCCTGGTCTCAGCCCTGCAGCCTTGAGGTTCACTGTCCCCAGCTGCAAACCTACCATACGATCCCACCACTTTCCAGCCACGCACCCACGAACGGACTGTGACTTTTCAAAACTGTAAGCCAAAATAAATCTTTCCTCCATAAGTTGTGAATGTCGGGTATTGAGTCACAGGGATGAAAGGTAACTAGGTCAGTCACGAAGTCACTAAGTTGCCCAGGCTGGGCTTGGAGCTGAGATCTGTCTGCCTCAGCCTCCTATAGTGCTGGCATGACAGGCTTATACCAGCAGGCCTGGCTCTGCTCAATGCTTTGAGAACAAAACGGAGCTCACAGTTTTCTCAAAAAAAAAAAAATG
Source organism: Ctenodactylus gundi (assembly GCA_004027205.1). Lineage (NCBI taxonomy): Eukaryota > Metazoa > Chordata > Mammalia > Rodentia > Ctenodactylidae > Ctenodactylus > Ctenodactylus gundi. Next base: position 41,119 of record PVKB01000699.1, read on the forward strand.
TAGTAGGACACTTGGTGTAACCCTGAGCCCAGGCCCACCGCTTTGGGAACATGGACTCCACGTGTGGAGATTTCCCTAAGAGTGTGGGGGATCTGGGGAAGAAGAAGGATCATCTGTGGCTTTAAAAACGATGCTGCCTTCCAGGGCTGGTATCCGTTCGGAATGAGAGAATAGAATTTCTGTAATTTAATGTAATGTACCTATGTAGCACTCAGCTTACCAGAGGAAATGGAAATCTACCGCCACCCTCTGCTCCAGTGTCGGGCAGTCCTCGCATCAGGTCCAGAGAGCTCAGTCTTCGCGTCCCCCGCGGTCGATTTTCACCTGTGCATATCTGACAACCCCGGTGGCATTTTCTTGGATGGTAAAAATGACCCGGAGCCATTTCAGAAAATTTAGGTAGTCAGGACAATTTTGAGAAGAAAACAAAACTGATTGCAATCCCACCTTTTTTGCAATTCCTAACCACATGCAGCCTCTGCATTTTTTGTTTCCTTCAAAATGTTTTCTGCCAACTCTAGAAATATTATTTTAAAACTCCAAACATTTTCCTATGCGAATATACCATAATGTATTCTACCACAGGAAGTGGGATTGACAAATATAACATACTTAAATTAAAAATCATTACAGTAAAAGACACATAGCCATGAATCCTGTTCAAAATCCCCTCCTGCTGCCTGAGCACGCCTCCCCCGCGACTCCCCAGCTCCAGAGACAGTCCCGGCAGTCCTCTTTCCTCAGTGTCTCCAGTGGCGCTGTTGCGGCTGCTTCCACGCCCTGAGCTGGCTCACACTGTTGACCGTCCATGGTCACTCTGGCTTGGGGAAGAGCTGGAAGCCACACCATGCCAGCTCCGCGAGAAGGTGATTCGGGACATGCCGTGTTTCCGCCAGCCCGCCTCGCTGTGGGGTGGAGCTCAGCAGCAGCCTTCGCCATGCTGACCAAATGTCACACAGACACGCGTGAAAGGGGCTTCCAGAATTGCTTCCAGAAGCGGCGGGGGTGACGGGACTAGTGCGTCTGAAGCAGCGGGTGGTGCTTGGGGCAGGAGGCTGGTGGCAAAATACGGGATGGGTCACAGCAAACTTTTCAAGGTCAAAATAACCACCTCGTCAAGTGCAAAGCTCGGCTGTCCGTACATGATCACAGTCGTCTGAGCATCACCCCTTCCCATGCTGGTTCTGTGACGCGGCAGTGTGGCGCATGGCCTGACCGCTTCTGGGAGGCGTCAAGGAACCTTCGAGCCCTGCGCAGGGACGCCCGCCTCTCACCCACCCAACCACTGCAGAAGGACCTGTCACCTGAGCCCAGCGGCTCCGCCTGTAATCCCAGCACTCTGGGAAGCTGAGAGGGGCGGATGCCGAGTTCTAGTTCAGCCGGGGCGCTCAGCACCTTAGCAAGACCCTGTGTCAAAATCAAAACTCAAAAACAAAAGGGCCGGGCACAGCTGCATCTGAAGGCCCGGCGCCCCTCCCAGTGCCGCCACAAGCCCGCGCGCAGACGCACTTCTCACCCTTGGCACAGGGCTCAGGTTTAGGCTCCGCGTCCCCCTCCCCCCTGCAGCGGGCTCCTTCCCCTGACCATGGCCGACTGCGCGTCCCCGGCCATCTGGGCTCTCTCGCCCTCCCTCGGGGAGGCTGCCGTCCACCTCTAGGTGCCAGTCTTAGCCATCCATCCAGTGCATGTCAAGCTGGAGGTGCGCAGGATTGGCCCGTGAAGGCAGCTGCCCACCGCGCGCGGGCTGCTGAGCACCCCACAGTCGCCCGCGGTGTGCTGGTTAGGGTACCGGGAGGGGCGGGATGGCCTCCATCCAGCCTGAGCATCTCCCTCCTGGCCAGTTCCAGGGCGCTGGGGTACACACTCGCTCCCCCTCTGAGTCAGACGCAGACTCAATGTCCGTTCTGGGTTGCATCATTAGGGATGCTTTCCGCGGTGGGTTTGGATGCGTAGAGTTGAGGACAGGTCTCCCAGAAGGGCCAAGGGCACAGCAGAAGGGCACAGGTCATAGGCAGTAATGAAGGAGACGGCAGCACCCCAGTAGAGTGGGCAGAAGTAAGGGCTGCTGTCACCAGTCCCCACGGCAGACGGCAGAGGGCGGGCCCTTCTGCTCCCGGCTTCGGGAGCTCACGTGAGCCTTAAATCTATTTCAGTTTCCCATGCGGTGCAGACAGGTTCCATGGGCTGCTCCTCCTGAGTCACTAGGAGTCAACCCGGGCCTAGTTTAAGTGTGCCCACAACCACACACAGACCGGGATGCTGGGGCAGGCGGAGCCAAGCCCGTGTGTGTGAGCACACAGCAGCTTGGGGGCCATCCCGCGCTTGGCCAGGCCTGGCCCCTCTCACCTGGGCACCCGGGGAGCAGCTCAGGTCAGTTACAAGCTGCTTCCATGGTAAATGTATTTCTCCTTATGTTTCAAAATCTTATTCATTGATTCTTTTTTTTGTATATATTTTTTATTTTTTGGTAGTACTGGAGATCAAGCTTGGAGAATTCACCCAAAGCTGCAACTCCAGCCCACTTGTTTTTATTTGAGATAATGATTTTGCTAAGGTTTTGACTCACCCAAGCTGGGCTTAACCTTGCAATCCTCCTGCCTTGGCCTCACAGGGCACTGAAATTACAGGACGATGCCACCAGGCCCAGCGGCAATAATTTTGATAACATTTACGGGCTGCCCAGATTAACTACTAAGCTATCAACATAGCGTAGAGTTGGGCACCTTGGAGAATCCACATTTTGCAAATCTGTCACATGCACGAATATTTTTGCTCTAATTAGCGCACTTCGGTACTTGTGGTTGTCTAAAAGAACAAAATGAATGAGTGTGGATTCTTCATAAGACACCTAGGGTGTATCGATCAGGGAGCAAAAGCTACAGCATGGCGGTGCTCTGGATGATATTTAAGTACAGGAGCGGTCCCCAAGTCTTATTCCTTCCAAACCCTAGGAAAGTGACTCCCACAATGTATTCAATTTCTAGCCCTGCAGGGGAAGTAAATGCAAAATACAGGAGATGCAAAATCCAATTTTATGGCTGGCATACAGTGTAGACGCTTAAATCTTTCCACCGTTCACATACACTCTAGATATTGGGATGCTGGTTGGCTTTCAAGGGGTGAATTATGTTATCGTTGATTAGCAAGGCTCAACGGAAACTTTACCTCCTATTCCTATTTGTAAACAGACTGTTCACAAACCTCCACGCTACGTAAGGCCTGCTAAGTCACAATGAAGTTGTTACGAATTACGAAGCTCTGAATTAATCACTGGGCATTTAATAAACATAGGTCTAACATTACGAGGAGAAATTAGCAGCAGTGTGTGTGTGTGTGTGTGTGTGTGTGTGTGTGAGAGAGAGAGAGAGAGAGAGAGAGAGAGAGAGAGAGAGGAGGGGGGGCTTGAAACACAAGCACCAGGCAGTCTGATCAAGCGTCCAGCATACCCCTCCTCCCTCTCCCACTGTCGCATTGTCACGGCTTGTCACCATGTAACCATTGCCCTTTTAGCTCTATACTTGCCTTTGGTAAGTTTGAAACTCCTTTGGTCAAACCAGATGCTGTGAGGAAAAAGTCATTGACAACTATCTCCCTTCAGATGATCATGAATTACCAGAGAGGAAAATGGGGCTTCCCAGTGGAGGCTCCCAGGGCCTCTCCAAGCATAACATCAGTACCTGAGGCAGGACATGGGCACCCCACATCCCTGATCTGAGGCACTGCCACAGTCCTGTTATTTCTGCATGGTTATTCTGGCAAACAAGTTTAGAAGGTCAAACAATGGAAAATAGCAGATAGACCCAAATCGAGTGACGTTGTACAAAGTATGGGAGGGGTCATAGCAAACTTTTCAAGGTCAAAAAAGACAAGAAATGGCTAAAGACCTGCCACGGATTGGAAGAGACTCTGGAGACAAAGTCATCAGCATGTGGGACTCTGGAAGGGGAAAAGGACAGTGGGAAAAAAAAGACAAAATTCAGCTCAGTGAGTAGCTGAGCTCATGTCCCTGAGTCAACACTAATTCTTCTTTTCGTCATGGCCTTCTGGTTGTGTAAGACATTAAACTTGGATGAAGCCGGGTGAGGGTTATTTGGACTACTGTTTTTATAGCCTTTTCGATAAGCTTGAAATTATTTCAAGATACAGCATTACAGAATTGAAGGTGCTATGCTTTCAGATTGATTAACCCCTTGTGAAAAACTGGATTTTCTGAAGTCACTTACATGGAAAATCAGGCAGTGATGGCCGGAGACGCACTGAGGGAAGGCCAAATTGGCACGGGGTTGGCCAAAGGCTCAGGGAGACGGCCACGGCCGCGGTCCCGGGCGCAGCTGGTGCTTCAGCCAACAGCAGGTCCCCACAGGACACGTGAAGTGTCAACAGAAGCAGGGCCCACGTGCATGGGCTCCAGACGGCAGGGCTGCTGTGTCCTCATCGTGCAGAGGGCCCCAAGGACGAGATCAATATTTCTGAACCCACGGAACACGGACAGGGGATTGGAAAACCCAGTACAGGGAAGCGAAGGGGCAGAACTCCCTGGCTAAAGAATTCCAGATAGCGCATAGATACGCGACCTAGCTCCCCACGCCGCAGGACTACTGGAAGCCCCTCCCCTGGAAGCCAAGGGCGGGCAGGGAGAAAAAGAGGGACACCGTGGTGAAAGACGCCCCAGCCCACGTCCCTCCCACAGGACCTGATGCCTTTCCCCTCGCCCCAGCACCAGCATGCCCAGCCGGGACGTGCTCCTGTGACAGCTGCCCAGCAGCCGGGCGCGCACGCCTTCTTTCAGTGGTGCTGCTGCTCCGTGGGGACAATGGGAGTCCTTCCCTTCTGACAGAATCTCCGCCTCATCCAAGGACTGTCACCAAGGACATCCCGGGACCGGCCTGGCAGGACGAGGGCCTCCGGGGAGTGAAGGGTGTGGGGGGCCCACCCTTCCCACTGGGCTCTCGGGTGCCCAGGGACACACACTTTCAAGAGAGGGTGAGGGGCATAGTCCCTGGTGAGGGAACACAGCCCAGGCAGCTGGGCCCACGTGGGTCTGAGCCACGGCTCTCTGGGGGGCAAAAACCGTCAGTCACCCCCACATGCCCTCGGCGTGCTCTGCCCAACTGTCTGGCAGGAGTCCTCAGAAGAAACTCTGAGGGCAGGGTTCCTGGGGACCATGACAGCCTGGCGGCCACCAGCCAAGGGGCACGGACAGCAGGGACCGCGCTTACCCCAAAGGCATTTACTGGGGCACAGGACGCACTGTCAGGGTCCCTTTCGCGACACGCTCTGCCACGTCAAACCCGCTCCTGCCATCGTGGTTCTAGCAGTCCTCCTTCCTGGGCGTCCGTCCAGGTGTGATAAAAAATACAGTGAATGCTGCTGCCGAGGGCCATCCTACAGAAAGGCAGCCGCAGGCAGGTGTGTCCTCGGCCCCTTAGTCACCGGGTCTGGACCTGTGCCACTCTGGCTCTTCCCCAGCGTCAAAATATGACCAGGGAGGGTCAACACTTCGGATGAACTCAGGACATTTTGAATTAGCAAGGACAGCACAACCTAAGACACTCAGGAAAAGGGACTTCTGTAACTGCCTCAGACAGCGGCGAGAAAGACGCCACGGTTGTGGCTGAAGAGCTGGGGAAGAGTCTGAGAACGTGCCGATGGCGATGTGTCTGCAGATGGGATTTTATTTTAAGTGCACACTGTGTTTTCTGATCACGCCTTGCGTCATAGGGGTGATGTGGACTGTTGTCTGTGCTTGTATGAAAATCACATTTCCACATTGGATCTTAGCATAAATAATATCAATTAAAATAGACTGGAGTTCACTAATCTTTACACTTTTGATGTAGTTAGGCTCATAAATTTTCTCTGTCTAAAAAAATACACAGTGACTGGATTCTCTGAAGAGAATTCCTTACATCCTAGCAACCACTTTGCTCAGTGAGCGCTGAGCTCAGTGCTGGAGAGAGTAGAGAAATGGCTGTTGAGGGCACAGTCAGTAGCGGGGCAGTGGCTGCTCCTCTCCCAACCTTCATGCACAGGGACCTGGCTATGGAGTGCAGGGTTCCGGCCCCGGCCCGTGACCTGTGACCTCCACAGACACTGGCGGAATGTTCTAGACTCTCTCAGGATTCTGGAGTCCCAGCGTCTCCGCGACTGAGCAGCGACCCTTCCTTCTGTTGTGTCCCCTGTGGCATCTACCCAACAACACGTCACCTTCACTGCGTGTGAGCCCAGCTGCACGGCTCTGGTAGGCTCACAGTGGGGACAGGCGAGGCCTCTGGTCCCTGGGGCTGGTAAGATCCGTGTCATTTTCAGAGACAAGGATAAGAACCCTGAAACTCGGGAGGGCAAGCTCTGGTCAAGGAGCATTTCAGGATGAGTGTCCTTTGACCTTACTTAGGAGAAGTGTGAGTCACATGTGTCCACGACAGAGTTCCATTTAAAACAGCCACCCTAGCCTGGTGACACCCTCCCGCTATCCCAGCACTCTGGGAAGCTGAGACGGGAGAACCACAAGTTTCAGCTCAGCCTCGGCAACTCAGCAACTTAGTGAGTCCCTGTCTCAGAATCAAAAAATAACAAAGGGCAGAGGATGTGGCTTAACGGATGGACCTGGGTGCAAGTTCCAGCACTGGAAAATAAAGCATGAAAATGTAACATAGAATAAAGCAAAATAAAAAATACCTGGGCCCTTTTTGTCACGTCCAGCCAGATACCATGGATTCAACAGTATGTCCCTACCGTCTAAAAAGCAGGAAGAGCCTGTGTTCTACAACTTAACTCCAGGAACAAAAAGCTACACTTATCGGAAACACGGGGGCTCATAGCAGCCCCACCTACAAACCCTAAGTTCTGCTGTGTGCCCTTTGAGCAGGGAAATATTTCATAAGTGTCTGTTGGATTGAAACAGCTGTGAGTTATCAGCATACTTCATGTTTTTAGAGAAATAGCCCAAAGAAAGAAGCCAAAATGCTATCATGTGGGAAACCTAGTAGAACCCAAATCCCATGAGAAATTGAGTGTGTGCAGATAAAAAGATTTCCTTCTCAGGATAAATCACCATTTTTCAAATGTCAAGTGTTATAAAACCAATATTTGTGAAAGTGGAACTTGAAGATAACGCTGAACTGAATGGAATTTTAAACAGGAAGAACCCTTGCTCCGCGTGTCTCAGATATTCACCCAGATACTTATTAACAGAATATCCTGAAGAAAACAGGTTTTGCTGCTGTTTTATAAAACTCGTTCTACCAATAACACAGCCTTAACTTAGCTTGGGGAAGATTCTGCAGGGGCCCGGGCCAGGGCGCAGCGCCCCAGGGGGACTGGCCACAGGGTCAGCCCAGGAAGCACGCAGGCACGCTCTTGCTCTCAGCTGTTGTCTGCTTGGCAGCACCCCACCCGGAAGAAGCCATCCGCCCCCTTCTGCTGAGGACTAACCTCTTCAGACTACCGCAGATCCAAACCAGGAAAAGAAGCACCGAGCACAATCTTTCTGCCATTGACAAGGCGGTAGGTAGGCAACACCCTCTGGACAAGAAATGGGCACCCCAGCAGCCCTCTCTCATCCCTACCAACAAGTCAACACAGAAGTGCATCTGTGATGCCAGTTGCTGACCAACTTGCCTGTAGGGGTAGTTCAAACAAATATACAACAAACGAAAGCTAAGACAGTCTGCGTGTGTTCTGAAGATGTTTTTAAAAGACTTCTTAATTCATTACTACCATTATTTTACAGATCAGCTACGTGTTACTTTGGCAAATACTCAAAGTATTTGGCAAATAGTTTATATAAACTATTTTGTATGTTGACCCCTGGGACAATGAGGTGAAGAAAATACATTGGTAGAAAATACTTAAAACAGGAGATAATGGTCTTCACGGTGTCCACTGCATGGTCCCTCCACTGTGTGTGGGAATGAGGACCCAGACACGTCTGCCGAGGGGCTGGGGAAACATGCACATCCACCTCTGGGGCCTCTGCCCAGGGAACATCAGCCCTGTGGCACCTGGCTTCAGAAGAAAGGAAAGCCGGAAGATCTAGACCAGTGCCTGCCTGTGAACTCACGGTGACCAAGAAACCCAGTAGCTGGCGACCTACCAGCATCCAGGTCGAGACAGCTCTTGAGACCACATGGAAAGTTCGTCAGACTGGAAATACCCGGCGCCTCTGTTCCTCCAACTCACAGCATGAAGGACTGCACAGCAGCCTTGCTGCCGGGGTCATCACTGGCCCAGCTGACCTTCACAGATGTCCTGAAGGACTAATTCATTCGGCTAATGTGGCTGTGCTGTGACCTAGGACAGGTTTAACATTTCCTTCATGTTATCTCTAAGCTGGTATTTAAAGTAGGTCTTCTGAGCCTAGGTTAGGGGTCAGTGCCCTGGGAATGACAAACGTGCTGTTCCTCCACGGCCTACTTGCTACTGCTATGAGCATCTCCGAGGGAATGGTAACTTTATCAACTGGTCATAGTGTGATGTATTTTATGGCTTCGTAACAAAGGCTAAAACCCTTGGTGTCATCTTGTGACCATTATTCAAAGGCAAAAGACAATGTAATGGCAACAACAAAATAATAATAAAGGAAGGTATTTTTGTAAAAAACATTCAGCTTACCTTGTTGCAAATACTAAAGTCTAAAGAGTAACTTATCCTGGTAGTGTTGGCTCTGTACAAATCAGTGTCTTAAAGCTTAGAAATTATTTTGCATTGCTAGGACACTTTTAAACTCTGAAAATACCATGCATATAAAATTGTTGTGACATACATATGATTTATTTAAATTATTTATTTTTAAGCTATATATATTTAATCTCTTTCTCTCCTTCTCCAAGAGTTTAGAACATGAATCAGGGCAAGGACTGCGCCGGCACCAAGCCGGCCCGGCTCCTGCCAGGGTTCCAGCACCTCAGGCGGCCACAGCCTGCCCGCCTCTCTGCTCCTTCTTGCGGTCCCTTTTGAAAGGTGCCTGCGTTAGTCACCGCGGCTCCAAGCTGACCCCTCCCGAGCCAGGGTCCCCAGCTCCACGGTGTGTCCCCTGTGCGCTTCTTCTCCAGCAGCATCTGGGATGGGGACGGTCGCCCAGGAAGATTCAACACCAACCGCACCCTGCCAGGAGCACTTTGCTCCCACCCCACTGCACACCCCAGGGACACTGGGACACCCTCCTCCCGGCGACCCCGCTTTCCGAGCGCCAGCAGCGCATGCCACTGGCTGGCTAACTCCCACGGAGCATCTTGACCCCACTGGCCAACTCCAGTAGAACCCCTCAGTGTCCTTGGCTAACACCCAGAAGAGCTCAACCGCATCGGCTGTCTGACTTACTAAGAAAAACTGAAAAACAAGCCTGAAAAAACAGTGCGGCTCATGGCAGAGACCGGCCTTCCTGACTCGGCGGGGCACAGTCCGCGCTCTGCCACACAGGCCGCGGTGGGCTGTGAAGGACACGGGTTCTTGAAACACACTTCCTGGCTCTTCAGCCCAGCACGCACCACTCCGGAGGGTCCAGGTGCAGAGGCTCCCTCTGTGGCGGTCATTCATGACCTTAATGGGGGCGGAACGGGGGGCTTGACCTCCGGGAGGAAGCAGAAAGCAAAACACTGTCTCTTGAGTTCTTAAAGTGAAAGGGACAGACACAAGGGGACCAGCAGCAGTGTCCGATTTTGCAGCTTAGGATAAAAATGGGGATTTCTAAGCAGCAGGCTGACGGGCGTGGTGGGATCTGCAACATGAGCTAGCAGATCACCATCTGGCGGGGCGGGGGAGGCCGAGAGGTTCTGTTCACTTTGCCTAGATGCATCTAAATAATTCTTCAATCATTTTTTCCAATCTGCCAGAACAGACTGCTTTTAAAGTAAACAAGTGCAAATTTTTAAATTAATTATTAAAAAATTGTGATGAATGGCACTTTAGCCTTTGGTTACAAGTGCTAAATTCTTCTTCTTCTTTTGCTAAAAGACATGAAATACTTTAAAATAGCTAAGTCAGGACTCAGAGCTAAATGTCAAGATATGCTTCGTGTACGTAGTCCGGAAACTGAGCTAATTTACAGACTGTATTCCTCCGACTGCCCATGGAACATCCTCGTCTCATCAGAGCTTATCTCACACACCAGGCATGACAGGCCTGCGGATCCAGGTTGGATCTATCTGTATACATACGTAATCAATTGTTACCACTTTTACAGATTTAATATGAAAGACTGTTCACCGTAATTAAAAACAAAAACCTACTTCAATTAAGGGACTTTCCTGAGAGGCAGCCTCGAGGCAACAGCGCTACGTTTCGGCAGCAATGAAGATATTTATACAACACATTCCACAAGATCCCGAGAGCCCCGAGGATCCACACGTCTTGCCTGCGCTCCCCGGAGTGTGGGTGTCCTTCCACAGCCGAGAGTGACAGCTGTCAACAGATGTTCCCTCGGAATCGTGTCTGCCAGGGCTGCCTGAAGCGCAAGGGTGACAACACGGGCTAACGGCAGGCCATCTTCCTTCTGGTAAACGGGGACGTGAGGCTCTGACCGTCAAAGCCAAGGTCCAGGACACGGGGGCTCTGCACGCCCAGGGCCAACTGTTCCGCACGGCCCCTCCTCTCCCGCCACCTCTCTTGGGCTAGAAAGGGCAAAGATACACTCTCTAGGTAGTCCCCGTCTACGCCCAGCTAAATCAAGTCATCTCCAAGTATTATTTTCTCTGGTGAATTAAAAGTTTTCCTAAGCGTGTGTTGTCCTCGAGCCTCTGGTTATCCTGAAGGCAGCACAGCACGATCCCAAGCCCAACTTCCTCTCTTTGTCCCGCTTCTCAATATGTTTAGTTTTTGTGCTACTAGGGACTGAATCGAGGGTCACCTGAGCTGTTCCTTCTTCTTAAAAACATATTTCCAGGCAGGGTCTTGCTAAATTGTGAGGTTGCCAGGATGAGCTCGAAGATAAGGTCCTCCTGTTTCAGCCTCCCTGAGGGCCTGGCCTGCTCCTATGTTCAGTTTTAGTCATACGTGTCTCTGGCAGGGAAGCCATGTTTGACTTTGAAGGCAGTAGCGTGGCTCTGATCTTCCTGCACGCAGAGATGTTTCTTCAGAGTTCCATGGATTGAAAACGGACTGCCGTTTCTGACTCAGGAATCCCACAACTCAACACATCTGCCTTCTCTGGAAGAGGACATCGCTGGCCGGACGGGACCCAGGCAGCGGGGAGCGAGGGGCGCGTTGGTATCTACTGCCTGCATTTGCTTTTCTCTTATGGACGTCATGAGAATGTTTCCGGAGAAAGTCCGTACCGGTGACACACATGAAATTGCATTCCTTAAGTCGTTCCTTTAACGTAAGTTAAGGCCCAAAATAGTGTTGACAGGTCACCAGTCTTCTGGGACAGGCACCATCCCTCTCTGCACTCCCTCTCATCTGCCTCCCGTACTGAGCATAAACCAAGACTCCAGAGCCACGGGGACTGTACTTGGAGAAAAGTGCCCAGGATTTAGGGAGAAATGGCCATTCTATTAGATTTTTTCTTTTTTTAAAGTATGATAAATTTAAAAAGAACAGTCACGCATATGATAGGACAAAAATGTCCAGTACCCAGCACTTTGATTTGCGTACAGACTGCTCTCAGTTGGGCAGGGAAGGGTGTTCTCCATGCCCTGTCTCCATGAGCCCCACCGGAGAAGCTGCCCTGGAGCACAGCGAGGCCCTGTTGTGTGTGGGCTTTGGGGGCTGGTAGCCCAAGTACACAGGGTAGGTGACCCAGAGGTCAGTCCCCCGCACAGCTGCGTGCAGCTCTGGGCACAGGGTTCGGTCTCAATCCTGTCTTCGAACACTGCTTAAAGGCACAGGGAGCTGGCATGTGTCCTGGGGCGGGCCCCGGGGTAGAGCCGGAACCTCGTCCTGCTGGCTTCTTGTTCGCGGGGCCTACGCTGGCTCCCTGGTTGCTGGGTAGTATGGTGGCAGCTGGACCCCAGTGCTGGTTGGTTCTGATCTTGACGAGATGGACCCACTGAGATCTGCCCTCAGCTTGGCCGTCAGTGGCCTCACGGGTGCTCTGGATTGGAGGGCATGGCTGCTGGTGGGCAGCCAGCCAGGTCTCATCTCTTGAGGGAAGGGTGGCTGGTCCTCTTAGGCAGCGAAGGTTTCTGCGGCTGGGACCTGGATCGTAAATCAGAGCCCCAGAGTTTAGGTAAGGAAAGGGACTTGGCAGCGTGAGTGAGGCCTAGGATCACACGTGGGTTTCCTGTCACAGTGCTGGCAGCCCTGAGATGAAGAGTGCCTGCCTTCCGCATGCTGGTCAGTGCTCAGACCCAAACAAGGCAGGGAGCAACACAAGGACTTGGTGATGTCCTGTCTCAGAGTCAGCAGCAAACGGTCTGGAGCGGCAGCTCAGGAGAAGGCCCGGGCCTAATTCCCCTGTACCCCGCCCCACCCCACAATGCGCAACATTTAATCATGAATCTTGCCCGCTATGCAGAAGTGGTGCCTAGCGAACACATCACACATGTAGAAAGCTTGTCCTGACATGACCAAACCTATGACCGTGGGAAATGAGATGAGATGGCTACAATTTCAAGTTCTAAGATCTCAAATTAACATTTACATTAACATCTAAAAATACAAATATTCTACTTTATTCAATATATCCACTTTAACGTGCTCGACATACTCACTTTATCTTCCTTTTTCTGCACTGTGTTGGGGTGCCGGGTCTGAATCCTCGGCCTTCACACCACGCTCCATCCCCAGGCACTGGGGGTGGTTATGTCAGGCAGGCTCACTAAGTCACTGAGTCACTGAGACTGAGGGCGAATTCATGATCCTCCTGCCTCAGCCTTCCAGAGTGCTAGGGTTACAAGCGTGTGCCATCATGCCAAGCTAACGGCATTGTCTCAGAATAATAATTGATGAAGGGGAAGACCTTCATGGTGACATGTATCTAGAAACTCCATGTTAATTATGTAAAATTAAATAATATGAAAACAGTTTTCTTCTTGCAAACATTTCCTTCTAATCTGTTAACGGTGCCTACTGCTACGGCCTACATGTGCTTTTGAGGATATCTTAGAGCAAAAAGAAAGGTCCTCCAGGACTTCTTGGGAGTCCTAGAGGCCAGGCCCGTGCTCTGGGGCCTTAGGAGAGGCTCCACAGCCTGGTGCTAATTTCTTCCAAGGCTACTCTCTGGAAATTCAGTGGCTACGGTTAGCATCAGAATCAATCGATCAAGTGAATGACTTACAACCTCTTCTTCCCTAGTGTCCCACCAGGCAAAGCACAGAGAGCAGGTGCGCCTATAGTGACCGGCCCTGGGCGGCCAGAGCATCTGAGGATGGCAGGAGCCCCCTGGGAGGATCAGGGCCACTAGACCACAGCTCCTCAGTTTCCCTGTGCCTCACAGAGGAAGGGCAGCTTTGCTCTCAGAAGCCTGACGCTTCAGTGAGTGCGCAGTTTCCAAAACTCACTCCGTCATTCCCTTGCTATGATATTTACCTGCCATCTTTTTACATCTTTTTCATCCCTTCTCTCTCTCTCTCTCTCTCTCTCTCTCTCTCTCTCTCTCTCTCTCTCTCGTATGTATGTATGTATGTATGTATGTATGTATGTATGTATCTTCTGGGCACCAGGCTCAGGATTTTGAAATGAGGTCTGCCAAGTTGCTAGGTTGCGCGGGCTGGGCTTGAACTTGTAGTCCTCCTGCCTCAGCCTCACGGAGTGATGGGATTACAGGCCCGCACCGCCAGGCCCCATTGCCAGGTTCAAAACAAACCCTGACAGAATACCCATTCATTCTCTGGTCTGCTAAATGCACCGGCGTCCCACTGGAGAGGAGGAGGGTGGACACCTTCCCCAGACACACCCACCGCGCCGTGCACTCCAAATCAGCACCCAGGCTATGCAGCTCGATCCCTAACCTGAGTTTCCACATTCTCCAGTGGAGGCCCACAGGTCTGCAGGCAGACACCATCCACACCACACCCCCTGCCAAGACTGGGATTTACACACCCATGAATGGAAGCAGAGCACAGTGGCCCCTGCAGAGAAGTTTCTATTTGGAAGCAGAGAGCTGCGCTGGGAAGTGGGCACCGCTCAGCACAAGCTGGACACAAGGCTCCTTGGAAGGGCAGAAGGCGCAGACCTTCACACTTGGGGAAAGTGAAGAGCCTCTTCTCCTATGAGTTAGAACAACCAGACACAAGCGGGTCCGGTTTCTGAGTTCCTGGCCCCATTCATAAGTGTTCGACCCGGGAAGGTAATCTGCCAGAGCCCAAGGGGCTTTGCACAAACACCCTCACAGTGCCCGCGGCCAGAGCACACGCTGTGCAGGCGGCCCGGGCGCATGCGGGATCCCGGGTGATGGGCGCCTCTCGGGAAATGTGCGTGTTCAGCGGCAGGCACCACGAGTGCGCAGAGTCAATAGAATAATTGTTCTCACCCGCCTCTGGAGCAGGGCGTGGGGCCAGCACCTTGGCCGTGACTTTCATTAGAGCCGGTGGAGTGGAACAGCCTGGCTGGAATCCAGGCTGACCTACAGGCCCCAAGTCTTTAAATTTAATATAGCCCATATTTTAGGCTGCTCGGGGCTAATTTGCTTCCTTTCCCCAGATTTTTTTAATGGACACTTTGCTGCTAAGAGTGTCTCTCTGATAGACTGCGCGAAGGCCTTTTTTTTTTTAAAGTCTGGATATGAGCTCATGCTTTTAAAAGATGGTTAGGACAATCAAAGCCCATTTTCGTGTCTAATAGCAGGAGACTTGGCTCAACGTGACGTACCTACCATGCGCTCCACCACCGCTGGTCGCACAGGTGTGGAATACCCACCCTCCAATGTTATTTTAAATAATATCACAAAGCACAGGTGCTAAACCTACGCTCACCAGAGAGGATGATGGAAACGAACCGTGCTATCCAGGGCAGCCCCGAGCCCGCGACAGGGCAGTCCAGACGCGCTGGGAGCCTGGTAGATGGGACAGACACAACTTCTTTATCGACTCCACCCCAGCTTCCATTTGAGGGTAGAAAACGGAGGTTTGTCAAATTACGTTTCAACCTCAACAGTGAGGGGTCTGCCAGGGCTCCTGGGACAAGTGGCGGGAAAGGGAGGCAGACACTGAGGAAGAGGAGGCGGGGAGGATGGGGAGGGAAAGGTGGAGGAGGGCGGTAAGAATGAGCAGGACGTGGCCATACGCATGGTGTGCACACGCGTATGCACATGGTTATACACACAAGTCCCCAGGCAGGTCAGTGGTCGCGTGTCACAGACGGGCAACAGCGGAGCCAGAGGAGCAAGCGCCCACCTGCCCGTGCTCGCCACGCGTGTGAGCAGGGACCGGCCGGTGGTGCCCGAGGGCGCTGGGCGGATCAGGGCCTTGGGGGCAGGTCGGTGCTTAGTGAGACTGGGCTCAGCTCCAGAGCGCAAGGGAGCGGCACCCTGGGCACCGGGGACAAGGACGGGGCAGCACCACGCCAGCGAGACGGGGTCAGGCTGTTTTAGCGGCTCTTCCTAGGGAAAGGGCAAACAAAGGAATTAAGAGAAGCAGCGACCTTCAAAGCACGCGGGTCTTGTCACGGTTTAGATGGAACACGCCTTGTAAAGATCTGCTGTGCGTGGAAGGTGACCGGGCCCTGGGGTGCTGGGCTCACCCGTGGGGCCACCTCTGGGTGAGCCTGAGGCTGCAGGCGAGGTTCGGAGGCAGGGTCTGGAGGGCGGGAGTCGGGGTGCCCCTGGAAGGGGTGCTCTTCTCCCGGCCCCCCTCTCTGCTCTCTGCTGCCATGGGGTGAGCAGTGGGCGTGGCCAGGCCTTCCACCAGGCCCCTTCTCCCTCGGAGCCCAGCGTGGCCGGAACCCTTGGGAGCCGTGAGCCAAACACCTCTTGAACCTGAGGGTGCTGCATGCCGGGTCTCATGGCAGGACAGGGAGCTAGCCACTTCTCATCTCTACTGCCTACACCCCGGAGTAACACGGGACTTTGGCAGTGACAATTTGTCCTTAGCCCTCCCCCACCCCGCTGGCCCTGCCCTCAGCCCCGGGCCACCCCGGCCCCGTCTCTGCAGCCTGGTCCTCACGCCAAGCCCTGCATCCAGGGCATCTGCCTCGGGCGTCTGACTGGCAGCTACATCTAACTTGCCCAAACCACCCTTCTCTCTGCCAGTCAAGCCCCTTCTCCCCCGACACCCGCCCCACGGGCAGGCGCCGCCGTATATCTCATACCTTCAAGTAGTACACTCTATCGATCCCAACGTGAAAACATCTCCTAAATTAACCAAAAACTCTTCCAGGGTATTAACTTGCCACCTTCCCAGTTTTGACTCGCTGTTCCCACTTCCAGGTGTGGAATTTCCCCCAGAATCCCGTGCAGAGGCCCGTGCCTGAGGAACCTGCCTCCCTCCGCAGCCCAGCTCTGGGCTGGGCACTGACTCCATGTGCCTGCATCTGCGTTTCCTCCTAACACACACCGGCCACGCCATGGGTTCCCAGTGCCCGTGCCGCCAGTCCCTCCCTGGCATCCTGGGTCCGGCGGCAGCAGCAGAGGCACTTCCTGTCGTCAACCAGCGACTCACCACTAACCCTGAGAAAATGCCCACCACACGCTCAGGGGCCCGTAACTCCGGACTAGGAAAAATATTGACCTTATGAAGAGTCAAACATAATAAATCCATGCTGAGTCTGTCCACGTTAGTGTTGCTAATTTGATGGCATAGAGGCAACTTTTACTACTATTTCAAACGTAAAATAATCTCTGCAAATGGGGCTCTAGCCCTATAAGCAGTTTCATATTCCAAATTTTGAGCTAATCAAAACTGGCATTTTTTATTCATTGAAATTTACTTAGCAAAAATACCTCTGATAAGAAACTGTTATGTTTTTGTAAGGTGGATTAATAAGTATAGGTATTTATATAAAAATCATTACAATTTAAATATTATTAGCAATGGGAAACACATAGAAATAATGATTAAAAACATTTTGATTCATTAACCTCAATTAATATATGCAGATGAGTTTTATACCACAGTAATCACTGCAGTATTAATTATAGTCATTTTCTCATTATTAATCCCCTGCCTTTAGCAAGCAACCATGTATCCTATGTCTTTAGTGACCGTCTGTCCCGACAAGATCCTCTTGATACGGCGTGTCGGGGCCGAGGTCACCCGTCATTGCTGCCTTGTTTCCCCTCCATCTGGCAGTGTAGACAGTCGGTGAGGACACATGAGTCTGCACGCCTGGTCGGCACGGAGCCACCCCACCGCATACACCTCAGGCCAGGACCCAGGTTGGGGCCAGCACCGTCACCACGACCTTCCTGGGGCCAGGTGGGTGGCACCACTGCCTCTGGGGTCGGGCCCTCTTCAAGACGCAGAAGCTCCACACTTTCTACCTGTGCTGCAGAACAGAGCAAGAGCTGCAGGCGGGGCACAGCCGGTGCCGTCCACAGGGACCTGCCCATTGCTGGGTCCCCGCGGCCTAGCTGCAGGAAAAGTATTCATGGAGGAAGCCACAGGGCCAGTCCTGCCAGAGTGGGACATACTTCCATTTATTAGTTTATTTATTGAGCCCAGGGTCTTCACACTGGGCAACATCCCCAGCCCCCTCCTTTTTTTTTTGAGACAGGATCTCTGCAAGTTGCTGTGCTGCCCAGGATGGACTCAACCTTGAGATTCTCTTGCCTCAGCCTCCCAGAATGCACTGGGTCTCTTCTGATCTCAGAAGCTACATAGCTGGGCAGGGTTAGCACTTGGGTGGGGCATGCTTTCAATAAAAGGGCACCCAGAAGCCTTGGGTGCACGTAGGACACTAGGAAGAAGATGGAAGGTGCTGGAGCATCTCCTTCCATGAGCGCCCCGGGACCTGGAGTCGGGAGAAAGCTGCTCTCTGCAGTCCCGGCCCCGCTGGGAAGCCCTGTGCAGGCAGCGCCCCCTGGAAACCCTTAGGGCGTGGAGCACCCAGGAAGGGCTGGGCCTCGGCTTGGACTTTCAGCCCTCAAGAAAGCAGCGCATCAACCTTGCATTGTAAGCATTTGCTTCTATGTTAACACTTACCAAGGTCACACGCACACATTTTACATACGCTACGTTTATGTCACTTTCTGTGGGACCGGGAATTGAACCCAGAGCCTTTTCATTGAGCGCCCTTCATTTCTACTTTGAGACAGGCTCTTACCAATTATTGAATTGCTCAGGCGGTGCTGGGACTTGCAATCCCCCTGCTGCCTCAGCCTCGAGTGCTAGGACTACAGGACTGTGCGACCATGCACAGTGTGTACGTTTTCTTATAAATCATGGACGTACCTTGAGTGAGAGAAAATAAAAATGACAGCGAGTAGGGTTGAGTGAGTGACGTGAGATGGTGTTTAACATCCCAGAGTCGAAGAGCATCTAGTCAGGGTGAGTTTTAACTGTACTAAGACACGAGTTCACATTAAATGGTACTAATCCTGTGACATTAAGTGTAATATAGTGACATTTTATATTTTATGCTTCGATGTGTTCACATTTTAATTATGCTTGATGCTATCCACATTAGGATTGATACTACTAAATACCAACTGCACTCGTGCCATGTGTGCTGGACTGGAACTCAGAGCCTCTTCCCACGCCCTGCACGCTCAGCATCATGGGAGCCCACAGCTCTCCCCACCGGCTCCCACGTGGCTTTTAGGAGCCACCTATGATCTCAATAGCCCCGTGGTCATCTTGGTTCAGAAGCACAGCACAGGGGGCTGCGTGAGTCACCAGAGCCACAATGGGGAGACGCTGCAAGGTGTGCACAGAGGTGGCTCCGTGAGTCACCTCACCGCAGGGCCACATGCTGCCTCCGCTGGCCAGTTCACACCCACCGGGTCCTGGGGCGCTCTGCGATCCACCCAGAGGGCCAACCCCCGCCACCCCGTTTTCCTAACAGCTGACAGCGGCATAAACGGGGAGCAGTGCCTGGAGCTAGGATGTGAGGGGGACACGTGGCGTGGCTCAGAACAGCCAGGCGATGGCACCCGGCACTGGGAGCTCGGGCCTCGCAACGCCTCTAGAGGAAGAACGGGGCTATGTTCCGGCACGGGCTCCTGACCCAGGATGGTGTGTCTGACCTGAGACAGCAAATGCCATCGTAGAAAACACCTACTCTGGCTGTTAAGCTGGAAACTGCAGTACAAATGTGAAACAACTGCCCTGGTTCCAAGTTACAGAACATGAAGTATCTGAGTTGTTGCTGATGATTACGAGGGGGAAAGAATCTCTCAACACAGCAGGACACCCTGTGGTGACACCCCAGTCCCGTCTGGTGGGGTTTCCCTGGAGACCAGCTCTGGGGTCAGTGCAGCGCCAGGCACGTGAGTGGCCCGGTGTGCTGCCCACCAGAGCGGGGAAGCACACACGCTCTGGGCCAGTCTGCCGCACAGAAATCAACTAGCTCAGAGACAGGCAGGGAGCTGGGGCTGGGGCTCAGGTCTGTAACCCAGCGCTCTGGAGGCTGAGGCATGACGGTCACAAGCACAAGCCCCACAGGGGCAGCTCAGCAAGACGCCGCCTCAAAACCAAAGATTAATGCAGGCGGGGGACGTACTTGGTGTGAGGGCCCGGGGTGGGCCCCCAGCACTGTGAAACAAAACAAAACAAATAGACCCGCGCTGGGTCTAAGTGACGTGGCCGGAGCGGCCTGGCCTCCCAGGTGAGCGTTCTGAGTCCAGCCCCCGCCTGAGTGTCCTGGATGCAGCAGGTGTGGCTGTGGAGGGGGACGGCAGCCAACACCCACAACTGTTGCTTGGAACTGGCTGCTGTGATCACAGCCTCTGGTTTTATTTTTGGTCTATTAGTCACATGACAGCACTAATTTATATCCCAGAGGAACCCAACAGCTGTCAGATGGCGGAGCAGAGCAGTGGGCCCAGTGCCAACCGGCTACCGACGGGCCACACTCCCCAGCACCCTCTCCCCTGGGAAGTGCCCCGGGGCCCTCTCCAGCGGGGCTGGGACCCATCTGAGCCTTTGACCTCCGTTGCTACCACTAAAACTCTCACCACAGTCAGGCTTCCATGTGTCCATTACCACATCCAAGGTGACCAGAGGTAGCTGGGCTTGTGGTACAGGCCGTGATCCCCGTACTGTGGGAGGCCGAGGCAAGGGGGTCACAGAATCAGAGTCCAGCCTGGACACCTGGGTGGATCAGAGAGACCTGCCTCGAAATCAATATAAAAACGGACTGGGATGGAGCTCAGTGCAAAGGCCTTGGGTTGGCTCTCTAGCCCCGCCCCAACACACGCACACGCACACGCACAGACACAGACAAAAGTTAGCAGGACAGAAGTGACATAAGCCCGATGGTCTGGGGGCCAGGGCTCTCCTCATAAGCCCCGTGGAAACGACCTGCCAGTAACCACACTTGTTGACACATACGGGAACCTTCCTCCGAGCAAAGATAAGTAGAGAGTTGAAGCTTCGTTGGCAGGTGTCCCACAGGGCTCTGAGCTCTGGCAAGCAGAAGGGGTTGTCAGGAGCTGAAACGCGGGGTGCCGGGGTGGGGGGCTGCTTCAGAGCTTCGGAGAGGGCCACTAGAAGTAGAGAGGTAGAGGCCAGGATCGGGCACGCGAGAGGGTGTGCCAGTCAGACCTCACACGCCACCGTGACATTCAGAGCAAGCCTCCGACAGCCCCAGAGCATGTGAGAGAGATGTAACTGACCAGAATGCTGGAGCCACCAGGGGTCTGGTGAAGGGGACTCACAAAATGTCCCCAGGGGACACAGAACAATTAACCAATTGAACAACTGACATGGTAGACACTGTTCCTTTTTTGGGGACAAGATCTCACTCTTAAAGTTTGAACTTGTGATCCTCCTGTCTCGGCCTCCCGGAGAGGCATCGCTCCGCTCAGGGTGGGGTTTCTGAATACATATGGAGCCTGGGTTCATTAGCCACGCCTTACTCGTAGAGAAGAGGAGAGTATCTGCGTCCTAGGAGGAAGAAAGCTCCAGAATTAAGGTCACAACATGCCTCAAGGCCATGCTACCTGTCTCTGCACATAAAGTTTGACTGTCATGTTGCCGTGTATGTCCACCTGGGTGCAGTCCGTGGGTCCATCACGGGTAGCAGCAGAGCTCAGCGGTGGCGATGGCACCACACAACCCGTAAAGCCAAAAACACGCTCACTCTCTGACCTTTAAAGCCCAGAGGAGGCTGGGCCTCTCAGAATGAACTTGGGTACCATAGCTTTGCTGTGACACAAGATGTCAGTGTAGCATTTGGAAAATCAATTTTCCTTTGGAGTAAGGCTCTCAGATTGGAGCACCCACCAATAACATTTTACGGACTCGGTGAAAGGTATTTTACAAAACGGTAAGTGTTGTTGTGACCCGGTTTAGAAGGTGAGGCAGCAGCTCGTAGGGACGTTGCTGGGACGCGAAAGGTGCGTGAAATGTGAGTTCAGGACAGCCGGGAGCGTGGGGTGGCGTGTTCACGCTGGACGCGGTGCTGTAAGGTTTCATGATGGTGCAACCCGCACTGTTTAAACTGAGTCCAAAGTGTGAGTGCTAATTTTAGACAGTCGCTCATACAGAATTGATGCCTCACTTAATTGCTCGGGAATATCAGTAACGAGTGGACAAACGAGCAGCAAAGGCACGGTCACAAGCTTCCTTGACGCTGGGAACTGCAGAACGCAGTTATAAACCGGTTATCTCTGCACGCAGCCGAAGATGGAGCCGCTGCCGGACTCGGGAGCTGAAGTGCTCCTCCCAAACAGAAGTCAGGCACAGGCATAAGTTTTGACACGGGTCAGAATCGTGGCACCCGGGGGCTGGCTCTGAGCAGGCGAGGAGGTCCTCAGGAACGAGAGCTTCGAAGGAGCCCGGGTCTTGAGTGTGGCCAGCATCAGCTCTGCGCACACCATGCGTCCTCCCATGCCCGGCAGTCTTGCGCAGGCTGAGGCGCCCCCACGCCAGCTGTCCCATCGCCCACTCTCCGCTCCTCTCAGACCGCAGCTTTCTCTCCCAGCGTTCTCATATTTTAAAACATGTTTGAGGAAAAATAATAAATAGATGCTTGAGTAGAAGATCCAAACCTAAACTAACCCAAAAGACGTATTTGATCCACACGACAACCGGGCTTAGTGGGTGTTTGCCACGCACGTTTCTGAGGGTTCAGGCCCGAGGCCACGCTTTGCTTGTCACGTGCTGCTGCCGCCCCATCCCCCAGGGTAGGAAGGAGCTGTGGGGAGGCCGCCGGGAAAGCTTCTGCCGCCGACCTGCCGGGACGCAGTCCGTAGCTGCTCAGCAAAATCTCCATGGCCAGCTTCCGCAGAGAAGACCTGGGAGTGTGCGGAGACGTGTCCGAACGCCAACTCTCCTTACTTGGAAGTGTCACTTCCTTCCTCGTCTCGTGGGCCCAATCACAGGTGAGTGCAGTCGCAGATGCTTGTTCTTAGGTTCATATTATCCTGATGAGCTCAAGAAACAGAAAGCAAAGCCAGTGATCACATCAGAGGGAGCGTCCGGCCACGGGACGTGGCCAGCTCTGCGCGGGGCCTTTCCAGCTCGGCCGTGAAGCCAACGTCTTGTCTTACTGACCCCAAGGCTAAGCCCACACAGGGCTCTATCCCATGGTGAGCAGTTGTGGATTTAATTTCCTGAGTCCATTTTTAACGATACCAGCATCAAGAAGAAAGGGGCTGACGAACAAGGTTGGAGCTTTTAGAAAAACAAACCTTTTCCACAATCAGCTTGGATTTATAAACAAGGACGTGTGTGCGACACTCAGGGACCCATCAACGTTGGGCAGCAAGAAGACCAGCCATGGTGAGAAGCCAACAGGCTGACTGCACACCTAGCGATGGACATGAACGCTGAGCCCCCTGCAGAGTCCTGGAAGGGCTCTGCCCATGGGACCAATGTTGGCAGCGGTTTTACCATCTGGGTGCATACTGACATTGAATTTACTAGATGCCAGGCAATGAGGCGTTTTAAAATTACCACATCTACGTGTAGCTACAGATTAATTATGTTTAATACAAGGCGCGTATCATTCACAAAAGGCTTCAGAAGAGGTGACAACTGTCTAATTATCTCCAGAACTAAAACAAACTAGATTTATCGATGAGACTGTACTTACTTTAATTAATTTATTTCATGCTCCCTCATCGCACTGTTGGCTCCCTGTGCGTCTAGGTGAGCCTGTGCGTCTTTCTCATCCAGGTCAACGTGATTCCCTCACGTTTCCTACTCATATTTTCCCAAACCAACTATCGATTATCTGATGTAAGTGTAAGAAGGTCACACGCCATCGTCTCTCGGCAATTTCTACCTCTATTCTTATAACTTCTAGGAGAAAGAAAGGAACAGATCTGCAAACATAACAGTAGAAACACCCATTTACGTGACAGCAATGGGATGGTGGCTCTTCCGCAGGTGCTTCTGTCCGGCGGGTGACCAACAGAGGCAGCACCGTGTCGACCTGTCGCCACACAAAAGGCTCAGGGAGCGGACTCATAGAGCAGGTGGGGGCAGGAGGCACCACAGGAGTCCAGATGAGAGGGACTTCACCCCGAAGGAGGCCCTCACGCGAGTCACAGGTCAGACAGCGTCCACCCTGTGTGTGCGGCGGCTGGGGCCACACTGCAGGACAGACAGGAGGAGCAAGAGGTTCTATGCAGCAGTGCAGAGCCCACGGCCACGATCTACAGATCAGGAATGCGCTCAGGAATGCACGCAGCAGTCACCGCCTTACGATTAGGGAATCGGGTTAAGCCCAGACCTCAGTCTGTGCTCTGGTCGCCTGTAACCCTGCAAGTCATTAATTCACCTGAATACTTCTCACTTCCTCCATAAACACAGCCAGCCGCGGGTGATGTTTCAACGGAGCGGTCACCAAACATCTGCTGAGCCACTCAGAGATTAAGGAGTGAGTGGGTAAGAGAGACAGACTGAGACAGAGAGAGACAGAGGGAGAGGAGGTAGGTAACAGGAGAAAGGAGGCAGAAAAGGATGTGGATGAGAAGGAAGAGATTCTGTCTCCTTTGCGTTCATAAAGGTTCGTTTTAGGTGAAGACCAGTTCCTATCTTTCACACCTTACCTGAGATTACCACACTGCTTACGCACAGACATATAACCTGGAGCAACCTTCCCCTGACACAAAAAGGAACCAGGAACAAAATCAATGAAAATACAAGAAGAGATGAGTGATCACAAAATATAAAATTATAATCCAGGTGGAATATATTAACAGACAAAAGTGCCACTACTTAGGGTTTGGGAATCTTCTCCAAGTGAAAATATCAGCTAAACGTCACTGTGTTACTGAATATCAATTTTAAAGATGACTTTTCTCTGAAATTAATTTGCCTTTTCCTGTCCTTTTAGACGAGTTACTGTTTTCTATCAATGTAGATTCTTTTTTTATTGTAGTTAGTACCCTTTTCCTCTTACTAAAAACAAAATTCAGCTACCATTCAGCTAATTAACTGCACCATTTGAAAAAAAATAAAAGAACATATCAAACGGCTTTTAGTGACCTGGTTCAACTTTTCATTCAATTCCTAGTTAAGAGCCAGAGACCCATTAAAAAATATTAATTTACACATCGTCTTCAGAAATGTCTGACTTTATAATGTTCATCATGAGCCTCTCCTGTGCTCTGTGCGAGGAGCTACGCACCACGCGGCCACAGGCGACCCAGTGAGCTCGGCGCGTTGCCCCCTCCCTGCGCCGGCCTGCCCCACACTCTGCTGAGAGCCGGCACAACTACGTAAGCGGTGGGATCGAAAACTACGCCAACTGTTTAAATAAATATGTATTACGGGGAAAGACACGTCGCCACTCACCCCCCTAAAATCCTCCCGCTCACTCTGAACACAGTCGCCCGGAGGCTCATCTCTAGAGTCCTCACCCCTGAGCATCTACAGCGGGGCTGTCCCGGGTCCTGCCGCCCTGTGTCCCAGAATGGATTCGCTCTATCGGCCTTTTGTGGTCATCCTGGCTTTGGGGATGAGCCGGAAGGTGCCCAGGGTAAGGGGGGTGGGACCCACCTTTGTGGCTTTCTGAGGCTGCTGTTGGTTGGCGCTGCGTGGGAGCCGTCCCTGGTTTTGATCAAGTCTCGGAAAGAGACTCGGGAAAGAGGATCTCCAGAGCTGCTTCAGGAAGAGCACGGACGATGGGGTCCGTGTGTGCACAGCGGAGGGAGCATTCTGAGGGGCTCAGGGCAACGTGTGTTTTACTGTAAGGACTTCCCCAAAACATGAGGCATTGCCAGGTGCTTCTACCACACCGTGGACCTGTGTGCACCATAAGTCTGAGGACGCCTCACATGGATGTGTCTGTGTTTGTAACACGCTTCTGCAAGGACTTTGGTTTATCCATTTACCAGTTTGAGATCCTGTTGCATTTAAATTGACTTGTATGTAGCTCAGTCATGCCCCAGTCTCCTACGGTCAGGGCACGTGGGACTCAACGAATTCTCATTCCTAATCCTAAGTTTTCTCGTAACGATGCAGGGGCAACAGCAGCGCACAGACATGTCAGCGAGGGGTTGTAAGTGTGCAAGTGTGTGTGTATGTGTGCCTGTGTGTGTGTACGTGTGTGTGTGTGCGTGTGTACATGTGTGTACGTGCGTGTGTACGTGTGTGTGCATGGTTGCAGGACGGTTCCCCAGTATCTAAACTTGACTCAAAGGAAGAACTTTCATTAATAATCCACAATGATCTATTTATAGGGAACTAGAAACTAGATTTTTTTCTTAGTGCTTAGAGAAGAATCTTCTCTTAAGGGTAAATGCCCACTAATTAAGTTCAGGAACTAATGCATAAAATTAAAATGCCAAATGTATAAATCACGGATCACAGGAGCTAGGCTCTCCACACTGGCAGCAGTGGGCACCTTTTCTCTTTCATTGCAGGCCTATTTGTGAGGCCACATTACTGCCAGATGGATGAATCCCACCCGTACCAGGAGCTGTGACCGCAAAAATACGGCACAAGACCGGCTTGGAGCCATCGGGTAAAAGCGCCTCTGGTAGCAGAGACTCTGACCTTTGCAGTAGATGTGGAATTTTGGAGACCTGATAAAGTCCAAAGCGCACTTTTTAAATTTTAATCCCAAGAAAACACAGGCAGGCAAAATGGGACAGGTGTCTCCCCCGGTTCCTAGGACCTTAGAGATTTCCCATGATCTGCAGTGTACGGCTGGGTCTGGAGGCCCGGAGCGGTGATCCCAGCACTCCGGGGGCAGAGGCAGGAGGGGTGCAGCCCGGGCAACCTGGAGAGATCCCGTCTCAAAAAGAAACGACCGACGGGTCCAACAGAGCCGCCTCCCAGGGACCAGAGGGTGGCCCAGCTCATGGTGCGCCAGGGGCTGCAGGTGCGGCCTCCGCTGGGAAGGCCTCCCGTCCTGGCTGAGCATGTTTCCAGACCCCAGGGAGGCCCCGGCTGTGTGTATCCGTCCTTGTTACGTCAGCTGTGTCGCAGGCGCGGTTCACACGGCACCTCACTCCTCTGACAGGCACCCCTCTGCTCCTCCCCTTTCTACTCTCGGACTCTCCCGAACTTGGCTCCGTGGGCACCGCCCCGACCTGTGCTGCCAGGCGTGTCAGGGCTCACCACGGACAGGGCGATGGCTCTTGACTCATTTGCTGCATACTGTGTTGATAAGAATGCCTCTTCCTGCGAGGTTGCGCTAATTAGCCCCAGGGCTACGGGTACCTTGTTGGCAGAAGAGTTCTGGAAGGAGTGCAGTCAGCGTGTGCGATGTGACTGCCAGCCGGCGCTGGGGTGCCCGTGTCCTGGGGACGGACAGATGCCCGGGCCCTGCCAAGGGCCCGTGGCCTCTCCAGCCCCGGCTGCCTCGTGTCCCCAAGTTGACAGCAAGGCCAGCAGCCCCCCGTGCAGCGGCCTCCATGACTGGGGGAAATGGAGCTGGTGGGGTGGTATGAACCCGTAATTCCTGCAGTCGGGGAGGCTGAGGCAGGAGGGTGGCAAGCTCTGGGCATCTTAACGACGTAGTGAGACCCCGTTTCAAAATCACAGATAAAAATGGGCTGGGGGTACAGCGCAGTGCCAAGGCCCGGGGCTCGATCCCCGGTTGTGCACACATACACACAGAGCCAAGCCGGGGAGGCATGCCGGCCGTGGCCATCCCGTGCCCCGCAGGCCGTGTCGCCCCTGCCAGGCTGTCCCCCAGCCCTGCGCGTGGCCCAGGCAGGGTTTGGCAATCCCTCCAAGGGAGAAACAAGCCAGCACTGACGTTCTACACAAAGCTTCCGCCTCGAAGGGTAGCGATGGAGCTGCTCTGTCTAACCTGGCCCGTGGGTGCCAACGGAAAGAAGATTCTGCTGGAGGGATATGTCCGAGGACAGCGGCAGATATGCTCGGCCAGCAGAGGCCCCCCGGCAGGAAGGGGCCCTGGCCGAGAGACCTGACGTCGGGGCCCAGGGAGCGCAGCGTGATCACTCCCTCCCGCTAGGCTCGAGACTACATGAAACGCGGGCATCTATCTGCCCCCGGCACGGGCACTTGGCACGCGATGTCAGCACAGTCCCAGTCTGTAAGGGGTTTGCTTCCCCATGTGCAGTGAGACCCTCGGCCTGGGCCGGGGGCCGTCCAAGGGCCACACCACCTCTGCCTCTATGCCACCAGCACCTGTGCAGACGTCTCAGGGGAGGGCATGGCCAGCCCCGGACAAATCAAAGTCACCTCTGTCCCTTGCAAAACTCTTCAGCAGTTTTTCTTAAAGATTTTGAGCAAAGAAAGTACGAAGCACTTGCTAAAACTGAGTTAGGACTGGAATATGTGCGTAAGCTTCTTTTTAATCAACATAATTGTATGAAATGTAGAAATCATGTGGAGATTTGATAAGGAAATGCATCAGGAGATTTACACAATGGCAATCCCATCCGCATGTCCACCCTCCCGTATCTTCACGTTAAGTATGCAGATACGTTTCAATGCATCCATTCAACTCTCCGCACACCTGCTTGCTGACTCCCCAGCCATCTAACCGCCCATCCCTGCACCCAGCTCTCTGTCCGCCCCTGCCCCACCTAGCCGTGCCCAGAGGCACACACTTTCCGTAGTACAGCTGCTGTCATGATTGATTGAATGGATGACTTTAAGATGATTAGAGAAAGAACGATTACTTCGCTCTCCAGGGGCCCCAGTGCCTTTACCAGCCGTTGCGTTACCAGTCTGGCCCATAAGACCTGGTGTTATGACCCACACACAACGACTTTGATCATTCACATAATTTTTAATCGGAAAATTGCAAGGGACTTCGGTGAAAATTATTTCACTTACAAAGAAAAGAAGAAACATCCACCTAAATTATGGCAAATATTTCATAAAATTAAAATTTAAAATATAATGAAGTATTAAATTATTAGAAGTCAACAAACGAGAGAACTGACGTAATAATTCGTGAAGCTACTGAAATGATTTTCAGATTAAAAATAAAGACTCGTACATTAACACAGCGAATTACCAAGGAAATGTCTTCAAAAATAAACATTTAGGTTTCAAGCTTCAGAACAAAAATGGAAAGTGAGTTTGCGGTTTTTTCCATTATGTTCTCAGCAGTGTTTCTGATGTCTACTTTATTTTTCACTAAGAATAAAAGAATTAGAAAATAGAGGTTTCATTTTATTCCTTTTATTTATGTACTTATTTTTCTATACTGGAAGGGATGGGAGTGAACTCAGGGCCTCACATTAACTGATATTCCTGGCAGGATTTTTAAAAAATTATTATTTATTTTGAGACAGGGTCTTGCTAAGTTTCTAAGCTGCTCCATCTTTCAGCTCGATGCTGAGACCCTCCTGCCTCGGCTCCCAAAGCTCTGGGATTACAGCTTGTGCCCCCAGGCCTGGCTGGGGAATTTTCTTTTAAAACTTGAAGGAAGAGACAGTGCTGTGGGAGGCTAGATCCCGGATGCCAGGTCCCCCTACCCAGGTCACAGGCGGGCATTCTCTGTCACATCCTGAGGTGTCCTGCCTGCCGAGTCCTCCCTCACCCATTCCCGACATCCTGCGCTGACGGCCCACTCAGAACATGTGCCAACGAAGATCAGTACATTTTAAAATAACAGATTTTGACAAAAGAAGACAGACAACATATAGGAACCGGCGCCGTTACGGACGCGTTACTTCTGACCGGCGCGCACAGAGCGTGGTTTAGCAATCTGGCTCATCCTCGGCTCAGCTAAAGCTATTTGAGAAATATTTTTTTTAAATGCTGACATAAAATCCTGGTTATACTTTTGGATTTGCTGACAAAGCACCTTTTGATTTTAACTGTTTTCTTCTTTCAAACTCTAGGGTTTTGTTTACTGATAAATATCAGGCTTAATTACATAAAAAGCTTTTGACATAGTATACTTTTAAAAAATCTATATTTATCTCAAAGCATAATCCTATTTACTGTTTTTCTAATTGGTCTTTTTGAGTAACATGAGCACATTTTCCAGCAGAGGCACTCTTTCTAATCTTTTAAAATACACCACCATGGCACCCAGCTAAAGTGACAGTCGTCCAGGACCCTTGGTAGAATTCTTCACCAGCCGTCACTCAGCATCAGCCAGTCCTACAGCGCTAACCACAGGAAATCTGGCAAAGTAGGACATTCAAGTATCAACCTTGTCAGGACAGGGCGGAAATCACCAGTCTCACCAGCGTGCGGAAGCACCAGCCACCTTCAGGGTTGCTGCGTGGCCCTCGGCTGGACCGAGCACGCTTGGCGGGGAGCTGGTAAGGTGCACATTGCAGGGACTTTCACACAGCTCAGAACACGAAAAGAAGCCTGGGGAATTTCTGGTTTATAGGAAGTAACACGAAGGCATAACTGCACTGCGAAGCTAATAACACTCATTCATCTTGAATTAGCCTGCGACTTCCCAAAAATTCAATTACTCTTTGACAGCAATGTGCTTAACAGGAGGTTAACCCTGTGCAGCTCCTCACACTGGTTTCTGTACAAATGTAGCATTCTCAAAACATCCGTGTTGGAAGAGTGATGAAGGGGTCATTAGCATCCTTCTGCCGCACGGAACTTTAAAGCAAAAGGCTGGTCTGTGTGTTTATATGTCCGTGAAGGAAGGACCGTCCGCCATGGTATTTACTGATAAGCACATTGCTACTAAGTTCCAGCATGCAAGCAAACCATATGTAGACTTTAGCTTTTCATAGAGAATTTTTCTGCCCTCATGTGCTAGACCTCCCTTTGCGTGTAAGCGGACATGCCTCAGCAAAGAGGCTTCCCAAGTCCACTGTGGGTGATGAGCAGGTGAGTCCAGAGAACCACCAGGTTTTACTTTATGGCCTTGAGTTTGTTAAATATGACAGTTCAGTTTAACAAGATCTGTATGCGAAACAGACTAAATCCAACATACCTCTTTATTTACACTTGAAGTCCTGGTAGTTTAATTTCTTCAAATCTCATGCTTGAAACGATCACTTCTTCTACCAAAGTTCAATCACTGTTGTATACTTTTTAAAAATTTCTGCCAAGACAGCTTGAAAACAAGAGCCGAACCCCAAGGAATCTAAGCACAAACCCCGAAGGCAAGGAAGCGAACCAGGAAAGCTCCTGTTCATGTCTACGCTCAAGCAACAGCAAAGCCAACTGACCTTCCTCAATGAAGAATTTCACCCTGGACACGAAAACCTCATTTCCCAAAGTTGCCTGTACTTCAGCCCTGATCAGACGCAGCATCGTCTCACAGAAAACAGGAAAATCCTTCTACGTTGAAAATGAACGTCCAACCTCTCAGCGACGCTACTAACATTCCACACGCACGCAGTAGAGCTCAACCAGAGGAAAGGCGGTTGGAGAAGTCCCGCCATCTAGGGACCCTCCACACAGGCTCTGTCCCGGGAAACGTCGCAAACACAGCAAACAGTGTCACCCAACAACGGTCAACACGGGACAGTTCCGATGTTTGCACCGCGCAACACGCGAGACCTAGCCACGTCCCTCACGTGGACGTGAACGAGACAGCGCACGAGGTCATGCAGGGTGAGCATGGCCTGGGACACACGGCCCGTCGCCTACCTTCGTACAGGGCCTTGAAGCCTTGGGCGCTCACGGCAAAGTCTGTGGTGAGCCACAGCGTGAGGACGGATCCTGAGCTCACGATGGAGGAGGGCAGCTGAAATCCCGACAGCCTGTGAGGAGAGACACAGGGGACAGTGAGCAGGAGGTCAGTGGAGACGGGCAAAGTTGACAAAAAGCACAAACTACAGAGCAAAGCCTGTTTGAGGAAGACCAGTGGCTGGCCCAGGCCTGCAATTTCTGCACTCTGGGAGGCTGAGTCAGCAGGACTGCAAAGTTGGAGCTCAGTCTGGGCAACTTAATGACTTACTGAGAACTTGTGTCAAAGTCAAAGCTAAAAGATGGGCCAGGGACGTAATAGTGTGGAGGCCCTGGGCTCCGTCCTCAGTGCCTCCCCCCCCCCCCCCCCCCCCCCCCCCCCCCCCCCCCCCCCCCCCCCCCCCCCCCCCCCCCCCCCGCCCCACACACACACGGGTCAAGTTCCTTGGTGACTCCTTTAACTAGGGTATAAAAGCATAACCCATAATGTGTTTATTTAAATACTACTCAGAAAACTCCTTGAGGGTCTTGCACACCATTGTTAGGAGGGAGAACACAGAAGACGCCATGGCAACCCAGCGCCGACCTTGTGCGCACCCATGAAAGTAGATGATTTTGCATGGGCTTGTGAGCTCCTTCCTTTTCTCCTAAGGTATTAAGCAGTGCCCGCCATATCTCACATTAATCTTCTTCTAATATTTCCCCAAGCACATTATGATCCTTTGAGGAGCAAGCTTCTAGTGGCCACTCCTTAAAAACAAAGACCAAGTACCCCAGAGCAGAGGCCGCGCGAATCGGGCTTCATGTTGACTTTGCAAGCCAAATCTTTCGGATTCTAAAACATGTTTCTCACGAGTCCCTGTGATACAGTTAATGGCTTGAAGGAGGGTGAAGTCAGCATCGTGGGCAGGGAAGTGGAGCAGAGATAGGCACGAGACGTTGAAAACTACCAGCTTTCCAAAGGTCACAGAGGGATTGTATCTGTTTATATTTTATGCAAAGCCTTCTAGTTACATATGTCGGTCTCCAGATACAGGCTTTCGGGAGCCTCAAGGCAAAGCTATGATGTCAAAGAAAACAGAGCACGCGGCCCAAGAAAACAGAGCACGCGGCCCCTGCAGGACAAGCCCTGGCTCGCCGGTCCATCTGCCGTCGCCAGTGTCTCGTTACATCTGCTGTAAGCCAGGGCTGGACCTACTCAACAAGATCTCCTACGCGCAGCCACCGAGCACCAACCACAGTGGACTGGCAATGCTCTGGAGCCACCACGCATCGAAGGGTCAGGCTCAAGTTACAGAGTTAACCTACCAACACGGCTCACGCTCCGGACGCAGTGTTCTGGTTACTATGAGAGTCATTTTGGGACTTAAGCATTTTATCTCCCTTTCAGTCTTTAAAAGGTTGTAATTTCTTGCTCTATGCAGTCATTAACCCCTTGCCACAATTTCCAATGAATATAATTTAAAGTTATTTTACCCAAAATATGAAATATGGAAGCATGAAAGAAGATACATGTGTATGTTATGGCATGTAAGAAACCACACAGGCAGATGAGGCCATCCAGGTGGTGACTATGTTCCATCCTGAAAGGTCAGTGTGGACACAAGCAGTTCTCTGGGGCACGGGGGCCACCAGCCACTGGCAGGACTGGGCAGGGGCGTTAAGCTGCTCATGGGGACATTAATTCTGGGACCGCTTCTGGGATTGCAGGTGGTCGCCAAACAAGAATTGCCCAAAGGGACCCGCATCTTGTCCCTGGCTTGACTTGCATCTCTGAAAGCCCCTGAGACGCCAACAGCCTGGGCCTGGACTGTCCTTTCCACACACACTTCCTGGTCTCGCTTCCTCCTTATTTCGGCTTCCTGTTCTGGTTGAGTATGGAACGCCCCCCACAGCCTCAGGCATCTGGGAGGTGACTGGACCCTGGGGTGGCTGGATCTGTGGATACACCTATTGGTGGTTCTATGTGCTACCATGAGACGGGCCCCGGTGGAGGTAGGGGCTGCTGGGGCTGTGACACGGAGGTGCATGTTCTTGTCCCCAGTGTCTTTTGCTGCTCTGCTTCCCGTTGTGATGCTGGGATCAGCTTCTCTCTGGCGAGGCGCTTCCACCATGCCACACTGCTGGCTGGCCATGAGCACACTGGGCCCTCTGGACTGTGGGCTAAGACAGACCTTTCCTCTCTCAAGTTGTGGGTGTTAGGTGCTGTGTCCCAGCAATGAAAAGGGGACAAAGCTATCTGCACATCCATCCAGTCAGAGTCGGGTCTCTCTGGATTCCCACCGACTCCCAACCGCGAGCATCTGCTCAGCCACAGCGGCTGCTCTCCAGCCCATCTGACATCAGAGCCACCGCGCTGCCTTTAACTTTCCACCCTCTGCCAATCAACCAAAGCCCCGTCCTGGCAGTCCATTCCCATGAAGACCTCAGTGACGGACAAGTGGGAAGGAAACCGCGGTCCACCCTCTGTCGCCCCTGCAGACGCTCTCCGTGTGGCTCACATGTGCCCACGTTCAGGAGTCCCCAACTCTTTTTGGCACCAGAGACTGGTTCTGTTGAAAATGTTTCAAACTTGGGAGCAGGGGTTGGTTTAAGGATGGTTCAAGCACATTACGTTTATCACGCATGGTGCCTCGTAAGGATCCGACTCCTAGATCCCTCACACATGCAGGACACAGGTTTCGCGCTCCTATGAGGATCGAACTGAATCCTCCTGGATCTGATAGGAGGCAGAGCTCAAGCGGTCATGCAAGTCAAGGGGTGCAGCTGTGAACTCAGATGAAACCCTGCTTGCTGGCTAAGTGCTCACCTCCTGCCGTGCTTGGCCAGGTCCCCAGGATGGACCTGGGGACTGGGGACTCCTGACCACATGCCACGCAGAATGTCGCGTGGGGAGGTGCATGCTACCTCCAGAAAGGAGGATGAGCAGCACTGACTGAGGCTTTAGTGGCTGAACCTGCAGAGGCCTAGAACTCGGCAGCATCGTGAAGCAACTGCGATTAAACCACGTGAGCAGAACACAGCGCTTCCACTGTGTGACAGCAGCGGGCACCCTCGGACCCACGCCAAGAGGGACTGTGTCCCTGGCCACGTAGCAGCTCTCAAGGCCCCCCAGAGGACGGGGACCATGTAGCATGGGCACTGAGTGCCTCACAGTTGAATTGGAAGTCAGCGAGAGAAAGAGTGAGACACAGAAATATCTATTTACTTAGAAACGAGCAGCACATAGATCAAAGATAAAATTTCAAGAACTATATACATTGAGATAAACAAGAACACAGGCATAGCATGTTAAAATTTCTAATGCTCCGCTAAGCAGTGCCAAGAGAGTAGTTAATCACACCAAAACATACACCGTACCTGAGGGAAGCCCTCACACCAGTGACCTAAGACCCGCCCCACCTTAACAACCAACCTAGGAAAAACAGAGTAAAATGCACCAAAGCATAGAGAAGGCAAAAATATGGAAAGACAATTGCAAAAACCATGAGTTTAAAATTTAAAATAATAAAGAACAATAATAAAATAAAGAGCTGATTCTTTGGAAAGATCAACGACGTGGGCAAACATCGAGCAAGACTGTCAAAAAAGACACAGAAAGTACAAACACCAATGTTAGAAGTGGAATGGCAAACGTGCCTACAGTCCTGCAGGACATCAAAAAGAGAACAGAGACGCTGCAGGAAGTAAACACCCAGAACTTCGGCCACCACAGTGACGGAAGCGCTTCCTCACAAGCCGCCACCACGTACCCATGGTGAAACACGCAACCACACAGTTATTAATCCCTTCCCTCAAATGCATTTCTAGGGCCAAGTGGTTTTCCGGGAAAATTCTGCAAAACAGTTGCAGAATAGCGTACGACTGACACTGTGTCTTCCAGGAAACAGAAGGCAGCGGGTAGGAGACTTCCCTCCTTACCTGGTGCCCTCAGTAGGCGCCTCTGCTGTGGGTCACGCCGGCTCCCTAATCACTCAAATGACCAACTCTAAGTCTCAACTTGACTGTATTTTGGAGATAGGAATTTTAGGAGTTCATAAAATTTAAAAAGTAGCCAAAAGAGCAGGGCAGAGATCTGACAGAATTGTTACCCTCATAAGATGAGGAAGAGAGAAAATTCACCGGGGACACTGCAGTTAAGCGCCCAGCAAAAGCCCTATGATCCCGGATCACAGGTGGGGCACAGGTGGATTACACTGTGCACCAGTCCAGAACAGCGCCCGCACCTGGAGCCGGCCGGCCTGACACCCTGACCTCCAACCTGAGCTCCACAACTGGGAGGAAGTGGTCGTCTGGGGTTAAGACAGCATCTTCTCTGGGCCATTTTGTTACACTGCCCGAAAAGCATAAAAGAAATCCTGATTCCGGAAACAAATAGAAAAATAAAGAAAAAAGAATTATTATCACACAGAATGATCCCAAAATCCTTTTAACAATGCAATGAAGCAGTACACAACAAAAGCTAAACACAAGACCAAACGTGAGAACAACTCGGCAACTGAAAAATCAACGTGATCTGCCAGAGTAACAGATTAAGACAGCAAGAGCATAAATTCAGAGAACGCAGTGTAGGAAACGGCGTTTCACAAACTTGTGCATCTAATAACGAGAAACTTCTCAGTAAAATGGGAACAGAGGGAAGCTTTCAACCGCACTCACACCACGTACAGATGCCTGCAGAGACCACGGCCCCCGGGAAGAGTCCGAATTTCTTCCTCAACACTGTTGTTCGCCACCCTCACTTGGCGCGAGGCAGAAGATCCTGCCCGAGTGAAACGAGAAGAGAGAGGAGGGCACTCGAGTCACAGAGACATGGAATCATTAGAGTTTGTAGGTCACAGGACCGGCCATGGAGAAAATGTGAAGGACTCCCGAGGACCCAACACTTGAGACCAGCAGGACACATCGTTGACATGTTTCCACAAACTACCAAACGCCTAGAGTGCCAGAGTTAAAGAGCTCAACACTTTATTGTCATTCAAAAGTAGAAACCACCGAGATGTAAACCTAAGACTGCACATGGGGGCTGGAGCAATGCCTCAGTGGTTAAAGCGCTTTTCCAGCAAGCAGAAGGCCCTGGGTTCGAGATTCCCCAGCACCACATAAGTTAGGAGTGGTGGCACATGCCTGTAATCCCAGCACTTGGGAGGCTGAGGCAGGAGGATTGCCCTGAGTCCAAAAGAAAATTGGAGAGATACGGAGTGTTCACAGGCTAGAAAACTCATTATTATAACGATGGTTAACTCTCCCTAAATTGGTAGATACATTTAACACAATTTATATTAAAACCCAAATATTGAGTTGTGTAAGTAAACAGATTATTCTAAAATTTACACAGGAAAGCAGTTTAAATAAATGAAGACTAGAATAGCTCCACCAGATCTGAAAAGTCAACAAACGAAACACGGGGTGAACCTGACTTCAGTAGGTGGTGGTTACGCTGGTGCAGGCTATCCGATGCCGGTTCACAGGGAGAAAGAAGGCAAAGCCACATGCCAACGGGCCAGAGTGCCAAACCTGGACACACACTGACACAAGGGTGCCCTACTTACGTTTGACAAAGTTGTCACGTATTTAGTGGAAAAGTTTAACTAATCACGCAGCATATAGGCATATCCATAAACAAAAAACAAAGCCCTAAATTTACATCTAAAATATAACAATTAACTCACATTGATTATAAGTATAAATAGAAAATGCTGAGCTATAAGATAGATTTTTTAATCTTTTTGAAAATAGGAAAAGTATTTGGAGTCTAAGTCTAGGCAAAATTTTTTCTAGACATGACACCAAAGTTATAATCAACAAGAGAAAATGGTCGGAGACCGAGGTTCATGACATTTTTTAAAAGTTTCTCTGGAAAGGACCCTACTAAGGGGCGAGAGGGGGAAGATGCTTATACAAAGCCTGTGCCCATGTCCACAAATGGCCCCGTGTGTGGAACATGAGACCCGCTCTCCAGACTCACGAGGAAAGGAGCAAGTGATGAGAACACAGGCAGACCAGCAGTCAGCGCCCACCGAGACAGAGCTCAGTGGCAGAGGGCACAAGTCGCCACAAGGGTGGCCCAGCGATCCCAGCAGCTGCGGCCCAGGGCGGCGGCATCCAGCGTGAGCTGGGGTGTGGGCCAGGCTGGCGGGGCACAGGCGCCAGGTGGGACGCAAAGTGGGGCACCTTCTGAGGTGCTTTGCATTTTCCTAGACAGTAAACACGCTAGCCTCCGGCCCAGCGATGGCTTTCCCGGCACGGACCCCAGAAAGTCTTCCGGCACTGAGAAGTCGTCTATGTCACTGGATCATGGCTTTGCAAGTTGACCCACTGGGCACCCTTGGAAGGGGGCATATAGAATCTACTGGGAAGTTTTATTACAACCACACGTGAGTCTATTATTAACTCAAGTTAAACGGCTTGTCTAAAATCTACTGGAAATTTTGAGACTGAGAAACATTCAAAAAAACATGAATAAAAATTAAAACAATCACCTGGGACTGGTGGGGCATGTCAATAATCCCAGCACTCAGGTACCTGAGGCAGGAGGATTCTGTATTTGATCCTAGCCTATGCAACTTAGCAGTTTCGTGAGACCCTGTCTCAAAGCAAAACAAAAATGAAATTAATAAAATAAAATGTGGTCTGGGTACGTAGCTTAGTGGAAAGACTCTGGGATAATTCCCCTACACAGAAAAATAAATAAATGATGACTGAATGAATAAATAAATGATATTATAAAATATAATAGAAACTCTAAAAGAGAATATAAATGTTTTATCACTAATTTATAAAAGGAAACTGAAGAGAAGTCTTCAAGAATTCTTTTATTAACTGACTATTCTGAAGTTCTAAATACTCATTCATATAACCTAGTTATAAAGCACTTTTAAATAAATGTAAGTTTACGTTCTCTGTAAGTAATGAGTTTATGCAAACTGGCATTTACATGGAGTTACGCTCCACCACTGGAACCTCAGGAAAAAGTACAGAGATGCTCTCGGGGTCTCACCCAGTGTCGGCATGGAGCTGTGGGGGACGTAGGGGAGGGAGACACAGCCCACCCTGTGCTCCCGAAGCACTGTGTGGAGACAGGTCTGCAGCTGCCCTGTGGACAGCCACCTCTCCATCACGCCTACTG
The DNA here is from genome assembly GCA_004027205.1 of Ctenodactylus gundi. Classification (NCBI taxonomy): domain Eukaryota; kingdom Metazoa; phylum Chordata; class Mammalia; order Rodentia; family Ctenodactylidae; genus Ctenodactylus; species Ctenodactylus gundi. The sequence continues at coordinate 79,279 of PVKB01000699.1, forward strand.
AGACAGAAGACTCCGAGGGAGGCCTGTGAGCTCCCCCCACCCTCTGTGGCGGGGTTGAACCCATGGCTCCTCTTATGAGCCACATCCCTAGCCAGTTTTTATCATTTATTTGAGATGAGGTCTGGCTTAGTCAACCAGGCTGAGCTCAAACGTGGCGATCCTCCTGCCTCAGCCTCCCAAGGTGTTTCACCCAAGGGATTCCAGACCTGCAGCACCAGGCCCGGCTGCGCTCGCCCTTAGGGACACCTCAGTGTTCATGTGTCACAGCCCTTCAGGCACACCTCGCTGCTGTGTGGCTCAACTCCCCCCAAGGACTCCCAACGCCCTTCCTGGATTATCTGCAAGAAGGAAATGGGTAGGGAAGAGAATCTGTGGGGGACTGTGACCAAAAAAATCAATTTCACTCTTATTTAAAAAAACACAGTTGCTGTCTGTCCAGACCTGCCTCTGCCTCTGCCTCGTTGGGCTGTTGTCCTGCAGAATTGCTTTCACTGTTTTCTGCTGGGCGAAGCAAGCTGCCTTCTCCCCGCAGCCAGGGGGTACATGACACAGTGCACCTGCCAGGCCCAAGTGACCGTCAGCGGAGGCAGGAAGGGCAGGCGGCGGCCCGCGGAGATCCCGGGAGGCGTTGTGTGGTTCCACCAAGCAAAGTGGGACGCCCACATTACACACTGTACGGATCACGTAACCAGGAATGTTTGTGATTTCAAAATGTCAAATATATTTAAAACTACAATTTAATTAAAATGTCAAGTGCATATTTTCAGTAAATTAGAAAATATCATTAAGTTGTGTCTTTTCCCTGAGAAAATAATTGCTCTCACGTCAGTCTCTACTAGGCCAAGTGTTGCCCAACGGCCACGAACAGTCTGTACTTGATGAGCCGCTTGTCAAAGTGAAATCCTCACCGTGTAGCTCCAAGAAAGACTTGACCTAGCAAGCTCAGCTTCTCAAAACCCTTTTTTTAGGAGGACGTCACCTAGGGCTCCTAGGAACCCCTCCAAGGCTGAGAAATAGAGTGCCAACCAAGCAAGTTGCTCCACCATTGACTCACAATTTGGTTAGAGTTTGGGGAACCCATTTTTCTATATTACATCAATGATATATCAATGCAATTATACGTTACTTAAAATAGTTTTCAGTCGTGAAATAACAGACCAGGCTTAATGGTTTTCAAACAGTATTCCTTTTGGAGCTGATATTATTATTCTGAGATCTATAATCACCAGAATACGTTGATTGGAGCTGGAATCTTATCATACATTTAGTCTAAGTCAGGGAGTCAGGTATCCATCCACTCACTGTTTCTTACGGAACACTGTAAGCTAGCGTCATGGTGAGTGTGATTTCCATGTTTAACAATCTTATAGCCTGAAGGGAAAGACGTCCACATGACTAAGAAGGCTCTGGAAAGAAAGCAATTAGAGTACCCCTCCTCCCCCATGGCATGCAGAAGCTGGCAGACCTTCCATCAACCCCAAACTGGCAGCTGGGGCAGAACAGGCTACAGCGGCAAGCGTGAGCCTACTGATAAGCGCTGACTACCTCAACAAAGTGCATCACACGCCTCGGTCTGTCCCCAACCCCTCCATCTTCATGTCCAGGAAAAGAAGTGGTACTCGGGTCTCAGACCTATGATCCCAGTTCTCTGGGAGGATCCCAAGTTCAAGCCCAGCCTGGGCCAATTACCAAGTTAATGAGACCCTGTCTCTAAACCCAAAATTATCTCTCTACCTACCTACCTACCTACCTATCTGCTGGGAATGTGGCTCAGTGCAAAGGCCTTGGGTCGGACTGCTAGTATCATGAGAAGCAAAGGTAGGCAGGTAAGCAGATACGGAGGGAGGGAGAGGAAAGGCCTTATATTATCTGGGCATTAAGTCTCTTCAACTGAGAGACAGACATTACCCAAAAACAGATATCTCACCATTTAAAAGAATGCATTAAAAGGCACGCAATTAAATGACATGCTCACTGTCCTTAAATAGAAGGATCCATTCTCTAACACAACCAGCAACTGTGATCTTCTCTCCGCGAGACAGAGCGATATGGGCAGAACCCCAGCATGACGGGAGACGGGGGAACAAAAAGTCCCAGGGAAAGTCCTGGCTGGGGGTCGCAGCCCCAGGCACGTCCTCCTGCTGTGGTCAGCGGTCGCCCGGGAACCGCACATGAGCTGGGTGCAGGGGGAGCACTTCTGTCATCCCAGGTCTGTGTGCAGGGGCATGGAAGATCCGGGGGCGGGGGACGCAGAAGGTCACACCTGAAATGAGACCTTGTGAGCAGGTGGGGAGCTTCTGGTAACAGGCTGGATCCGACCGTGACGGCAACAGAGGAAGGAAGTGACTGGGTGGCAGGGGCGCTAGCGCCATCCGGGAAGGCAGCAGCCCTCAGGGTCCGCTGGCCCTCCCACGAGAGTGGCCAGCACTGGCTGGACTTTGCCAGGCAAAGGAAGAGTGATACAGACATAGCCATGTTCGCAGCAGCAGTCTGTACTGGGCACACCCTGGAAGAAGCCAGTGTGTCCAACAACAGGTGGATGGCAGATACGCACGGTGGAGTACTACTCAGCCACGAGGAAAGGCAGATTTGAACTATTTGTGGAGAAATGGATGTACCTTGAGACCATTAAGCTTAACGAAACGAATCGGACATAGAAGGTTAAATATTACACGGCTTCTCTGACACGAGAAAGCCAACCCACAGAAAAAGCAAGAGAGAGGTGGAAGAAAATAAGTAGCCAGATTTTGTAGAGTGGAAAAGGGGTGGGGGGGGCGTGAGACGGTAGGGAGGGGGAAGGCGCGTGACGCGGGAATAACATCGAACTGCAGAGCCGGAGGTTTGCTTGTAGCAGGGCGAAGCTGCAGGGGATGGGCGCCTCCTTGTGCCCCAGGGCAGGGTCCCCTGGAAGGAGGCAGGGAGGCTGCGGCAGGGGCCAGCCGGGCGCGGGATCGGAGCAGTGCCCGCGCCGCACACTGCGCTGGGGACCCGAGGTCAGGCGTCCCGTGGCTCTGGGAAGCCTGGCGGGTAACGCCCCCTCTCCACAGCTTCCTGAGACTGGGGGCGCGCTCCCCGGGCTCCCCAAGCCGGCAGCCTGACGGGGCTGGGCTGGGGTTCTAAGGGAGGCAGCGCTAAACGTTTGTGAAGGGACTGGATCTGAGGACTTTCAATCCGAGGACAGCGATGGTCCAGCCTGGCCAGGTGCGCGCCTGAGGCGGCCGGCGCGTCCGTGGGGCGCTCAGACGCATCTGGAGAGGACAGAGCCTGCCGTGCGCTGGCCCAACCGCAGGGCGGCCGAGGCCCGTGTGAGCAGAGTGAGGACTCCCGCCAGACCAGAGCCTTCTCCAGAGCGGCCACAGCAACGTCTCCGTTTTCTCCTGTATTTTGTCCAGCTGGTGAGTGGAAGGCCCGTGCCCAAAGCCGGCGCTCCTGTCCCACTTTCTGACCCCGGGGTCAGCAGGACACACCTGGAAGCTCTTCTGCGGACCTTCAGCAACTGCCACTAGGGGACGCGACCCCTCCCACAGTTACAGGCAGAGAGGACAGGGCAGGTTGCAGGACACGATGCTGGTGCCCAGGGGCCCGCTGGCGGCCACGCCCGCGTCCGTAGTGGAGAAAGGCCATGCTGGCCAGGACGGCCACCGAGGCACTGCGCAGCCAACCGGATCCGTGAGGTGTCGGCATCCAGGGACGGGACTTTTGGTTTGTTTGCTCTTGCCACTGGGGGCTGAACCCAGGGCCTTTGCACTAAGCTCCACCCCCGGCCTTTTTATTTCTAGTTTCGAGACAGGGTCTCCGTAAGTTACTAAGTTATCCAGGCTGAGCTCAACCTTCGACCCTTCCTGCCTCAGTCTTCCAGAGTGCTGGGATAACAGGCCTGCACCATCACACCTCGAAAATAGATTTTTAAAAATATAACCAACTCTGGCAGCCCTTTGCACCAAGACAACGTCACGCTGCATCCCAGAGGAGCCTGTGTCCCGCCCCGGAAGGGCCCACCTTCTTAGCCAGGAGTGGCTACCTGGGTGTCTCCCACCCTGGACGCACGCTCGGAAGGGAAATGCTCTGAAGTCTCACTTTCTTCTCCGCTGAATGAAACAGAGCATCGCACTTGCATTACTGCGTTTCCCCGTAGCCCACAGGCTCCTTCCGCGCCAGGCTCCCACAGGGATGGCCCGCTGATCACTGAGAGGCCCAGCTGCCTGTCCTGCGGGCGATCACGGCCCCTCAGACAGGGCCCTGGAGGGCTATCCCCGGTTCAGGGTGATCCCAATAAGGGGTGTGTCTCCATTGCAGGAAGTAAAAATTTCTTCCTCAGGGATTTCACTCTCTGCTAAACACTCTAATGAAAGTGCCTCTGGAAAAAAAATAAATAAATTTTCCCCAAATTGCAATCTGGACAAATTTGCCAAGAATTAATTCCACTGACCCTTGCTGTCCACGCACCAAGTTATGTGGAGAGATTTATTTCACAATTGCAGTGCCAGCTTTCATGGCCCAGGTGGCCTCCAAGGCGATTTGCCCGGCGTGAGATGCCATCCTCTGGGTGTGGCGGTACGGTCACAGAGGAGCAGCGCCATTTATACGCAGCATTAAAGGGCTCACAGTGGGTTTTTTTTTTTTTTTTTGCACTCACAAATGTAATTGCAAGAGCTGTGCACACGGCCAGCCCCTCCACACCTAGGCCTCGGGGTCTCTCAGCTGCTCTGCCCACGATAAGCACCTAGAAATTGTCTTTTTAGTGGGATTTTTATATCAAGATCTCTCGTCAACCTGTTTTCTCCCAGATACGCCTCTTTCCCATGTTACGATTTCAGATAAGCCGGGGCTACTTCAGAAGAGCTCACAGGCTCTAGCTGCGATTTCTCCTCTGAGAGCCGGCACGGTTAATACCAATCTAACGCAGCCCTGGCTGAGAAAAACCAGGGAAGGCCTGCCTGATTTCCCAGGGGCAAGGGAAGGGGGCAGCAGGGGCCCATGGAGCTCATGCCAGCGCCTCACTCGTGGTCCCAGAACGGAAACAGTAAAGTAGTCCAAGGTAGAACACAGCAATATAAAAATTCTCCTCGCTCTGGGATCTGCCAAGTATATTTGTAAACTGAAATTTTTATTTCTTTTATTTTTTGTAACTGGGATTTAAGTCTAACTTCCTGGAATTCAAATGTGAATCCAGGAGTTAGAACCCCTTGCTGTTAGAATTACACATATGCACACTGAACTTCTGGTCAAGATGGCGGCTGAGTAACAGAGCTATACAATGCCTCCTCGTGGACCTACTTACAAAGCTGAGAATATAGTCAAAAACTGCCTGTTCAGTATAGTCAGGACAGAGAGTAGCAACCACCAATTGACGACTGAAAGGAGGCCATGAGAAAGTCAGAAACCCCCAAAATACTTCAGAAGCACAGGTAAACAGCAACCCAGGAAGCTGCCCCAGGCCAACTGCAAATGGCGGGTACCCACAGATGGAGGAAAGCCCACCCGGGCGGGGAAGCTCTGGCCAAGACAGGAGAGGAAGGACAGCCCCAACGACTGAAAGGCGACCATGGGAAGGCCAGAAGTCCTGAAGACACATGGGGAGTGGAGAGAAACAGCAGCCCAGGAGACTGCGCCAGGGTGGCAAAGCGTGGCCCGCAGCTGCCAGCATCCATAGGTGGCGGAAAGCCCAGAGCCCGGAACCTCAGACAGACATAAGTGCAGAAAGTCCCCACCGGCAGAGCACCGAGATCTTCATTCCCACACCAAACACACAGAGCTGCAGAAATGGGGCCTCATTTAGAAACAAGACGAGGTACTGAGCTGCAATGTCTCAGAACAATTGTGTTATCCATGAAACCGGACGCATATTCTCAAAAAAGCAACCCAAACGACAGGCATTTCCCCCCTCCAGATTTCTGCCAGCCAGCCATGGATAGGTAGACCTAAACCACGCAGGCTTGGAGTAGGTATTGTTCGCTTTTGCAATCACTAATTTTCACAGAAAAGCCTTACGTCCCTTCTTCCAACATTTTTGCCCAGGCATGTTGGACCCGGAGGGCACCTCCTTCAGCACCGAGGCCTTCTGCTGTGGGCGGCCCTGCGCCCATCCTTCGTCCCCAGCCTGCCCACTGCGCACACTCCCCTGGGGAGCTCAGGCTCGGCCAGCCACAGAGCACAGGAGTGACCAAGGAACCGTGCGCGCTGCCACCCTAGGGGACGGACCTGTTCCCCAGGGGAAGGTGGGGGATGACGTGTAGGAGACAGGCAGCACATGCCACTGGCAGGCTCACGGGCATGCGTTTACGGGCGCTTCTTGCTCAAAGAAGACCTACCTCAGCCATGTGTCTGACACGGAAAGCACCGCGTATTTGACAGCTCAGCTAAACAGACAGAGAGCAGCCTGACGCCTGGAGCCCTGGGGCTGCGTGTGGTGTGTGTCCTGCCAGCATGTCTCACGAGGACATGGCGGGTGGAGACTGGACAGAAAGCCACGGGACGTCAGTCAGTCTCTCTTCCAGACATGCCCCAGATGCCGCTTTCTCTGTTCCATATTTTTGATTGCAAGGCACGTTTGGAATTAACCTCATACAGACCAGCTCATGACGGTCATGGATCTTAGACCCCTAGGTCTCACACGGACAAAGCAAGCCCCGTTGAGCTGAATAAGCCCTTCATTTCAGGCCACGGAGAGAAGCCACAGGTGCTGAGAAAATGAGATTCCTCACCACTGCACTTCCTTCAGAAATTGGCTTTTGGTGATGTCGAAGGTTTCTTAGGCGTCCTGTCAACTTACTGGAGGAGAAAATTAGTTCCTACTTGAATAAAACCATTTTGCAAGTCCACACTGCATTGGCTTTGCTTTCACCTTATCTACCCCCTTGGGACACTGCCAAATGCCACTGCCAGGTTCATGACCTGGTTAATGCCCAGGAAACATACATCTGGAGTTTCTTACTTCCAAGCCTGGGACACAGCGTTTGTTCTCTGAGGTAATCAAACACGACATTCTACGGGACAGCTAATTACTGAAAAAACCGGGCTGCCATGGCTATCCACAAGAATTATTGCAGACATTTTCATTTGTGTGGGCACGACTCAATGGAATGAAGAGAAACACGGTTCTTTAACAAGTCAAACGCAAATGACTGCCCAAGATCCCCAAACAGCCATGATTCAGAAAGGAAACCACCGAAAGAACACGGCTGCAAGTCCGTAAGCACAGGAACTGAGTGAGCTAGACGATGCAAAGCTGGCACTTTTTTGAACTAGGAAACAAAAGCTCAGGTACCTCTAGTCAGGCAAAGGCATGGGCCACACAGTCCTACAATGATCCACATGTTAAATATGGTTTATCTCAGCTTCTGAAATTATTAAACTATAAAATTACCTGTAAAATCAGAAACATTCACAGAAAAGAAAGAACTCACATGAATTTTTTCTCTGCATATTTTTGAAAACTTTCTACATATGCACTTTTATATTTTTCACATGAGTTATACTAACTGGGGTGTTTCAATTAAAAATTAATACAATAAAAGACACATTGCTTTAGAAATTCTACATCTTTCCTGGTTCCATACAAATGTTAAAGTTGTTTTTTCTAGTTCTTCGAAGAATATAGTTGGTATTTTGGTTTGTATTGTAATGAATCTGTGTAGTTGCTTCGGGAGGATGGCCTTTTTGACAATATTAGTTCTTCCTATCCAGGAACATGGGACGTCTTTCCATTTTCTAAAGTCCTCTTCAATCTGTCTCTTTGTATAGGCCCTTCACCCAACATCAAAACAGAAACAACTTACTGGAAGGCAAAATTGGTAAAACCCTGGAATATATAGGAACAGGAAAGAATTTTCTGAACAGATCGGCAACCACACAAGAAATCTCAGCAAGAATCAACAAATGGGACTGCATTAAAATAAAAAGCCTTTACACAGCCAAAGAAATCATTAGAGAAAACCCAGAGAGCGGAAAGAGATATTCATCAGTATTGCTTCAGACAAAGGATTAATTATCTAGAATGTACAAAGAACTCAAAAGCACCCCCCCCCCCAATAAAGGACCCCCATGAAGAGAAACTTCTCAGAAGACGCACAAATGGCCAACAAGCACATGAAAACGTGTTCTTCATTGCTGGCCAACCCCAGTGAGAATGGCCCACATCAAGAACTCAAAAAATAGCAATTGTTGGGGAGGGTGCCAGGGCGCTGGAAGGGTCATAAAGGCTGCCAAGGTTCAGGGCTTAATTTCTGAAGCTAAAGGATTTGTTTTCTGAGTCCAGATTCCACTTTATTAAAAGCACTAGACGGCGAAGACTAACCCAATCTTAAATATACACGAGTCAGTGTCTATGCTTGGGGAATTTCACAATGCGCCAACACGTCGTCACGGGCACGCCAGCAGTCCTGAGCGTTTGGGGTAAATATTCGTTTCTGCACTGAGTTACGACTGTCATCCACTCGGGAAACCTCAGCAACCGGGTCTCATCCTGACCGTCCTCTTTATCCGGCTTGTGTGGTTCACATCCAGCAAAAATTAATTGTCCAACCAATGCATTATCGACATCATCCTTTTACTGCTGTTTACTTATTTTTGAAGGCGCATGCTTGTATTTTATTGTGGTATTAACATAAAAGGAAGTTCCATTAAAATACGTTTTCAGCTTCATCTTTAATCTCTACTTTTAAATTATTTTCATTTTATTATACATATGACTGTCTCTGTTAGTACAATGTCCACCATTATAGAGTAGAAAAACTATTTTCCAACAGGGACATGTTGCTGAGTGTCATGACTCCTCAGGCGCTGGTTCTGGTGCTCTCAAATGCGTGTGCTTACTGCTTTTTAAAGCAGCCTGTCCATTAGGCAAGAGGATTCCGGCTGGACTGGGGGCGCCACCTGTGCCCCCAGCCCTGTGGGAGGCTGAGGAAGACAAGCAGGAGTTGGATCCCGCCGGGCAACTCAGGGACTTGGCGAGACCCCAGCTCAAACTAAGGCGGAGGCTGGGGCGGAGCCCGCTGCAAAGGCTCCAGAGTCAATCTCCATTACAGAAAAAAAGCATTTTATTAAATGTATCACTCATTTAATTTATTTGACATACATTATATGAAGTATGTTTACTGCTTTTCTTAAACAACTGGGAAATTAAAAATGACCTTTCCTGGCGCCAAAGTCCACATGGTGATCCACATGTTAAATACGGTTTATCACAGCTTCTGAAATTATTAAACTCAAGCTAATATTTGACACGGTGTGTAAGTTGCCAATCTATTTCCTACGTTCCTCACTTACTGAAATCTTTAACAATTCAGTGGTTCTTTTTGATTCAACTTCTTTCTCATAATCTTTTCATCTTTTGCCTTTTCCCATTCTCACCCTTGAAAAATAGCCCAGCCAAGTTACACACATATGTATGTGTGCTTAAAAGCATACACTCACTAAATACTTAAAAACAGTATTCTGCGCCTTCTTACCTACACAAAAATTTTATATTGGCAAGTGTTTCCTCATGCCAACGTGCATGCATTTAAATGAGCCTCTACTCCCCACACCGGTGTACGTGCCAGTATTAATATTTTGGAAGAATACAAAAGGTTTCAACAGTCAGCACTTTAGAGCTTTAGGAAACTGTCAAAAATAACTTCTTGTATTCACTTACTTGGGATCTGAAGTTTTAATTATGTGAATATATTATTTTCTGATAAAATAATTTAAAAACGTTAATGGAAATGTCTAATCACAATTCTGTGCTATGCAACATTTTCGTAATTTTTTCCCCTGACCCTGTGACTTGCTCTTCAGAATAAATTCTTCTCTAAGATTACTTTCTTAAAATGAAATCAGTGATAAAACCTGGTTATCAATTATACATGAGGTACTTTTCCAGGAGGTGGAACGTAGCTGTATCCCATTACAAAAAAAAAAAAAAAAGTTTCAATTTCAATGTCTGAAAGTTGATTAGAACACAAAGCTATTTCAATCAACATGCAGGTTTATGTAAACATTTTATGTTTAATGCATTTGATAACGTGAAAATTCTTCATTACCTTCCCATTTGACTTTGTTTCACAGAAAAAAATCATAATTTTCTCTGACTAAAATATTTACAAGTGTCTTTAAAATGCTAGTTAACATGTTTGAGGTATGGGGGGTGGAATGTTGTAGTGTTTTAGTCGAGTCCTAGAGTGAAATCAATGCCCGGGCTCGTCCTGGGCCTGCCCTAAAGTGTGCGCAATGGTCCTGTCCAATCAGACACGAATGGCAAATGATTAATGTAAAAATGCAGAATCAAAGAAAGATTTCCAAGTCACTGCAAAGTGTCTTGTTTTGCTACAATTTTAGAAAATTACTTCATAAGCTTCATTTAATTATTGCACAGACAGATTCAGTGGCAAAATGATTCTCTAAGCAAGAGTAGCTCAGGGAGGGGAAGCGCCCTGCCTCCTTTGCGTGGCGACCTTCCCACGCAAGCATCCTGCGGAAACCTACCCACCCTGGAGGCAGAGGGGCTGGGACTGAATTTGCTATTGTCTCCAACTCTGTGACGGGTCCCCCCATTCAGCACACACAGCTGAAATAGGACTTCAAGAGATGACATCTCGGGAGAAACTCCTGCCGCAGCCCCGACGTCCGAGGACGTGATCACTTCCTTTCCAGTATCACGGATTCTGTTTTTATTGCGGTGACAGGAAGTTACAGACAGGGCCCAAACGTAGCGAGGAAGAGGCCAAAGTTCTTCCTCCAGATCCACCGCCCTCCCACTTCTGCCCAGTAAGTCCTAGGTCACCCACGCAGATCCACCCTCCCAGGCCTCACAGTGCGCACAGACACATCGTTCCGCACCCTGGCTTGCAGGCTGCCTCCACCATTCACGGGTGAGCTGTGACCCCTTGCCGGCCCACCGAGAAGACCGGCTGGCACCAGGCCAACCACAGGTGAGGTGAGGGACGCTTCACTTTCAGCTCTTTTGTTTCTCACTGGAGGCTAAGAGGTTGAAAAGGGAAAGCCAGCCCTCTGAGCTGTCGCGGTGCCGGGCTCTGCACACAAGTGGGCGGACCCTCAGTGTCACTGAAGCAGTTTTCTGTTACTGAAAACAGTAAATATTTCATGATTTCAGGTAACAGATTCTCTTCATACACAAGTCACTTTTATTTTATGTTTTTTAAGAAACAAGTAAATACGATACTTTTCCCTCAAAGTAATGCATTGCAGCTCCAAAGCTGTCCCCAGTGGTTGGCCATCTTTCAAATATTTTCACTCTTGGAAGATGATTATCTACTTAAAAATTCCTAATTTAGGAATATAATTTTTTAAAGAGTCAGAAATACTTATATTTTATAAAATCATAAATTTTAATTACTATCTATAAGATGACTATATTAAAGGATGCTCAGTAGAAAATGGTGTCTCATTTCAACATTTAAACTCAGAATTCTTAAAGCAATGTGTTTCCGGGGTAGACAGGGTGTGTAACTAACACCCGACGCTACGACGATGAAGCTTCAGTCTTGAGCACCAATGTCTTTGTAAAGTTTCCATTAACGGCAAAACAAAGTTATTTTATATCTGCCTGTATGCACAGGCATTAGTCTTCATCAAAATGGTAGTGTCTGGTAATTAGGGCGACACACTCATATTCCAAGAGAATTTAGGCGGCATCCGACCGCACGCGTCTGTGCGGTACGACGGGGCTGGGCCCGTCTTCGATCTAATCCAGGTATTTCCTCCTGTGCTACGGATGTCAGTGCAAGAAGGCAACACCAAACGCCACCAGCGGAAGCCACAGCCCTGCGTGGCTAAACTGAAGGGAATTCCTGCAGGTCAAGACGTGACACGCAGTTTCAGGTGACAGGGATTCCCTGCACCAGGGCACGGTTCTCGGGAGGTGGAGGGGAAGTAGGCATGCTGCAAGTCCTGTGACTCCACGCCAGAGCCTCAGGGCCGCCCGCTAGAGAGACCCCGAGGCCCGAGCTTCCCACACTATACACACAGCCCGCGCCCGGCAGGTTGACCTGCGTCATGCCAGTCGCGTCCCCTACCCCCTGACACCACTGCGAACTCAAATCTGGTGACACGTGGGCTGACCTGTCCCAAGCTCCGCCTGGGGCTCAGCTCTGGGGACCCCACCCGTGGGCCTTCACGCCAGGACAGGCACCCACATCCGCCTCATCGTCCTGCCTGGGATGTGACATACCGCAGCGGGCACGGCGTTCCCACCATCACGAGCAGCAGGCGGGAGGACAGGGCGGGGCCTGCCACTCTGGATGCACCTGCAGACAGACAGCGCTGGCCGGGAGGCCAGAGGCCCTGGGCCGTGGAGGGGCACAGGGTCCATGCTGGTGGTGAGCTTACGGTCTGCGGGTGAGGGGACCGTGCCAGGGCCGGAGTTTTGCCTTGTCCGAGTTTTGCATGAACGGAGGTCAGACCCTGAGTACAGGCGGCTGAGCTCTGGGTGACAACAGAGCATCGCACACGCTGTGACCACGCTGCTGTTAACACTGCCACGGGGGGTTCTGCCCTGCGGGTGGCAGGGAGGCGGCAGGGGCGCTGAGGGCCATGAAAGGGGATGGGGACGGCCAGGTAGCACTGCTGCGCGTGTGTGCACCTGTCAGACTGTTTCAGGGCCAAAAAAATGACACCTGATGGTGCCCAGCTCCTGCCAGGCAGCCGGGGGCTGGGAAGACGATCTCTACGTGGCGTACATTTGCTTATAAGTTGACTTAACACAAGGGCGGCATTTCTACGGAGGTAAAGAAATATGGTGACCTGACCGTCCCTCTGCACCTGACGTGCCCTCACCTGGGTGAAAAGTGTAGACAAACTCAGCAGGAGATGGAAGGAGGCTGTGCTGCAGAGAGAGGGCCGGGAAAGCCTGGGAGAGAGAGGCAGCTACGTCATGGGGCTCCGTTATGCTGAGAGCTCGTCAGTGGGGTTTTTCTCTTCTACGGCTTGGGCTGCGTATTTTCTGAAAAGTGGAACAACTATAACGCGGCTTATGACAGCTTCATCTCCTTAGAGATTTGTCTTAAAATTTAGAAACACAGTCTGGTAAGTGACGATTCCCTAATAGCTACGCTATGTCTTACCCCATCACGGTACAGACAGACGGAACTGAAAACAAACGTGTAGGAAATTCGCCATTTTGTACAGGGGAACTCCTAGTTCAAGGTGAGACCTTCTACAGTCCTTAAGTGCGCTGCAATCTCACTAGATGCTTTCACATTGAAATCAGACTTGGTTTGATCCAGTCCAAGTTCTGACACCCGAGTGTGCAGAAAACGCACCATCTCCGACCTCCCCGCGCCCACAGCCAGCACCAAGTCTGTTCCTTGGCAGAGACACTGAAAGGAGAAAAGTGATTAGCTTTGATTTCTTTTCACATTTCTACTGAGTCTTGCCCTAGTTTCCTTAGAGTCAAAAAAAAGAGGAAAGAAAGAAGAAACCTAATGTGGGACTCATTCTGTAAACAATGTTCCCAGTCCTTCAGAATTTCCTTGTGTCTGCACAAAGCTCCGGGGCGCGTTCCAGCTAATAATCTACTTCAATTCATGTTCAATTAAACCAATTCATGGCTAGAAAAGGCGGAGTCACTTGCAGATTATGTAATTGACCCACGCTGCTTGTGTAACTCCTGCACCTGGACCCGCTGAGGCTCCTCCTGCCCCGCACAGGCAGCTGGCGGGCACCAGGGGTCCCTGCAGCTGGGGGAGGGTGGGCACTGAGTCCCGAGAACACAGGCTTGTTGTTTTGTTGCAAGAATCTGTCCCGCTGAGAGCCTCTGCTGTGCGTGGTCCTGGGATTGAACACGGACCACCCCTTTGGGCTGCAGCCCCGGCCTCTTTTTATTGTTTTCTATGAAATGGGTCTTGTGAACTTACTAAGTTGCCCAAGCTCTCATTTCCAATCGTCCTGCCTCAGCCTCCCAATCCTTAGCCACCTGGGATTACAGGCCAGAGCCAATGGGCCCAGCTGAGAAATTTTAATTTTAGAATTTAAAAAAAATCTAAATTTCTTGCTTTATTCTTCCAATAATAAGTTCATTATAATTTCTTTCTATTTTCTGAAACATCCAGTTGGTTTATGTTCCTTGTCTGACTTAACAAGACACAGAATGCACCGTGGTGGACTTAGGCAGAATATTATTACTGTTTTTATTTTTAAAATCTCAAACCTAATGCTCATACTGGCAAAATACACTTTTCAGAACACTTGGTCTGGACTGTGGCACCTTTATTCTCTGTATTCTTCTACACCTAAGAAAAAGGAAATAAAAGACCACCAAGAAAGGGGGCTGAAGGACAAGCAGCGCGGGAGGCTGAACGGCTCCGGGTGCGCGCGGCGCAGGTTCTGCTTCTGAACAGGCAGAGTCACACGGACCCACCCGGGCACGTGCGCCGGGGTGGCACCAACGGGCTCTGCCCTGGCCGGTGTCAAGCCCGGGCTCTGATGGCACGGATTCTCCACTCGGCTCCCGTAAGAACTACCTACGGCTCAGACACCTAGAAGCATCCCTGTGCCTCAAATAGTCACACAGAACTGGGCCTGCTGGCACCGGCCTGGCAACCCCGCCCGCTGGAGGCTGAGGCAGGAGGATCGCAGCCCCGGCAACTTAGCGACTAAGGAAGACCCTGATTCAGAATGAGAAGCAAAAATGAGCTTAGGTGGCTGAGTGTGAAGGCTCTGATCTCGATTCCCAGTACTACAAGAAAAGGAAAGAGAGAGAGAAAGAGAGAGAGAGAAAGAGAGAGAGGGGGAGAGGGAGAGGGAGAGGGAGAGGGAGAGAGAGAGAGAGAGAGAGAGAGAGAGGGGGACAGGGACAGAGAGAGGAGGGATTTTCAGTGACCCCTGCCTGGTCTACTTGGGCAGGGATTTATGGTGGAATTTCAATGCATCCATTGCTCTTTATCACAGGAGGACTGCCATGAGTTTGAGGCCAGCCTGGGCTACAGAGTGAAAGCCTGTCTCAAAAAAAAAAAAAAAAAAAAAAAAAAAAAAAAAAAAAAAATGTAAGTCAAAGCCAAAACCAAAACGAGGGGGAAAAACCCCAGAAAACCAAACACCACACGTGTGTATCGTTTCTTCCAGTTCTCAAAGAAACCAAGATTCCGCCCGGGGCCCTCCTCGGGGATGCACGTCTGAGTCACCCCCACGGCCCCACAGCTCCCGCCTGGAATCTGACAGCTACATCCCCGCGGCCACACGGGCTTTGACAGGGTGCTCCGACCCCACTGAGACTTCTATGGAGCATCAAAATAACGCTTCTAGAGTCTTTAACCTCTGACATCATCTTCAAGTGTTTCAGACTCTCAGAGTCCAGAGCAGCGGGCGTTGGGGTGTGGAGATCAGGGTCCGGGACGCGAGGGGCCAGGGTGGCAGACGGCCGCCTGCTGCCTCCTCCCACATGACCTTGCATGGAACATTGGACTTCATAGAAAAGGGGCCGCGAGTCCAACCCCGTGCCCCCAAAACCAGACGTGCGCAGCCACTCCTTGGCTCTCCGTGCGCTCCACTCTTTTTCAACCTCTGTGTCGTAAGCAATATACATGGTGGCCGAGTAGGGTGGGGTGAAGGCTTTAATCTAACCCGGAGGGACTTCTCTTTTCTTCCTCTCTAAAAATGAAGGACGCCTCACATATTCAACGGAATGCCGTGATACAGATCATGCCAGGACCGCCAACAGGGCATGTGGCAGTGCATCGACACTCGTTAACTCGGAACCAATGAAATGGCTTTGCATTTTCTAACCTATCACGGTGGCATGTAGGAGAAAAAAGAGGGAGACATGAGGACAGAGCAATTTGAGGGATCCCAGCGTATGTGAATATGTAATATCTGACAGACGTATGTGAGAATGTAATATCTGACAGACATATGTGAGTATGTAATATCTGACAGATGTGAGTATGTAATATCCGAGAGACGTATGTGAGTATGTAATATCCAAGGGACGTATGTGAGTATGTAATATCTGAGAGACGTATGTGAGTATGTAATATATGAGAGATGTATGTGAGTATGTAATATCTGACAGATGTATGTATGTAATATCTGACAGTTGTATGTGAGTATGTAATATCTGACAGATGTATGTGAGTATGTAATATCTGACAGATGTATGTGAGTATGTAATATCTGAGAGACGGTCTTCCGCATCAGCGGACAAGGAACGACGGGTCCACAAATGGCACTACAGTAACTGGCTTTCCGCTGAGGGCTCGGATCTTGTGTCACATAATAAATATGATACGAGACGAATTCCAAAAACACCAGCCGAAGCGATTAACGATTCTATTATAAAAGCAAGCGCAGGCAAATCCGTACACCAAAACTGTAGAATTTACTGCCATGAACAGCAATCGCTAGAAGGTGTTCATGGTTTTCTGCTCTGGAAGATAATTTCTTCACATGCAAATACTTATCATAAGTGAAAATTTAAATATAAGAACCAGCTGATAATTCTTACGCGGATGATGCACTGTTTGGTGGCGTTTATGCATTAAGAAAAACAATATGTAGTCACAGGACTGAGCATGGTCATCTAAACAGCAGCATGTTCTGAGGAGGATTTTTAAATTCTATGTCCTCCACCTTCACCTGACGAGGACAAAGAGGGAAGAGGGACTTAGTGTAAGAAGTGCAGCTGGCAGCGAAGTAGAAACAGGAAAGACCCTTGTACTGTGGCGACGCGGGTGTGGTGGCATCCTCGAAGGCCCCCAGCGCCCCTCCACGGTCTCTGTCTAAAGCCTTCTGGAATTTCCAGCTCTGGCATTCACCAGCTTTGGCAGCCCTTGCTGGGTTGTCCAGAGTGTGTGGGGCATGACCCCATCGTCCAGCATGGCTTCCCTTACGCTGACTAACGTGGGTCACTCGTGTCACTCCAGCATGGCCCCCCAGCTCAGCGTGCCAAGCTCACATAGCAATGATCCCAAATTACTCGCCTGGGAAATCTCACACCAGAGCAGCTTCACACCATGGCCGATGGTAGCAGCTCCTACGCCTGGGGAATGGAGGCTTGTAGCCTGCCCCGAGAGGGTGGGAGCCTGGGAGGCCCCGTCCGACCCCTCAGTGACTTCAGACTCCCCATTTTGTCTCTTGGGCCCACTTACGTCTCATCTCCTGTCCCCCATTAGCATCACTGAAACTACAGGCTTACTATGTTTGTGTTTGTGCGACAGACAGACCGCTAGCGTGTAAATCAAACATCCTGCTTCAGCCTGCCAGCCTTCGTACCGTGGCCTGCCAGATGGCGAACCTTGCATGTGTTCAAGTTTCCCCCTCATCCGGTAATATCTACATGATCCAGCATCACGTGTACCTGGTCTTTTGATATGTGGCCATGATGCTACTGCAGTGCAATGTAGGAAATGTTGGTTTATCCAGTACGTTATACTGGGTCAGCTGGATACTCATAACAAAAAACAAATCTTGCCACATACACAGTACACAAATTTTAGAGGAATCACACATCTAAATAGGCATCTAATTGGAACACTTAGCAGAGAACATTTTTATGGTTTTGGAGACAGTAAAAAAATAATGAGATTCAGAGGTACTGACTTCAAAGGCAAAATGTGACAGACTGGATCATACCAAGAATGTCTAGACCAGTGTGGCAGGGCCAGCCTGCAATCCCATCTCCTGGGGAAGCTGGGGCAGAAGGGTCACAAGCTCAAGGTTGACACGATCAATGTTGGAAGACCATGCCTCAATATAGAAAGGAAAGGGTGAGGAAGTACTGACTTCCCCGGGGTAGACCATTTGCCTAACATGTATAACTTCCTAATGTGGCCCCAAAATAAATAAACTAATTTTTTTCAAAAGACTGTAAGGAGAAAGAAAAGAAACGCAGAAAGTGGGTTGAAATATTCTCCATGCATACATTCCAGAGCATTGATATTGAATGTAAAAATAAATTATGGCCTTCGACAAATCAGTGAAGAGACAGTTCTGTAAAATTAATAAATAAATCCACGAAACAATGACGAAGTCTTGAATGACATCACTGAAAAGGAATCTTAATGGCAATTAATACAAAGAAGGGATTTCTATTCAATTTCTATTCAATTTCATTTGTCAATGGTGAAATGCAAAGTAAAATCACAACAATGTACCACTGTATCACAACAGAATCGATAAAATAAACAAAAAACCCAGTATTACACGTAGAGGGGGCGGGGCCAAGCAGAACCTCCGTGGGCACACATGGCAAACACAGGAGTGACGAGAGGCTCTAGAACAGCGCAAGACCCGGCAGAGCCGGCGTGTCCTGCTCAGGGATCGGCCAGCCGCCACGTGACAGAGACCCAGGCCTGCTCACCCCGAAGTCCAGCTGGGGCCGGCCCGGCGGCACGCTGGGCGGCTGCGCGGTAAATGGAGACAAAAAAGTAGAAATCTGCGTCCACGGCATCGCTCGAGCACCGCCTTTCTGTCCAGCGGGTCCAGCTGCTGCTCCGCTGTCCGGAGAGGGGGCCCGTCCACCTGGTCTCTGCCCCTGCACTGACGGCGCACAGCCCTGAGTACGTGCACGTGACACGCAACGGTCACGTTAACCTGGAGGGTTCTGCACATGTGTATACCACAGTGACATCACGTTCCTCGCCCCACTCCCTCTCTCCACTCACGAGTCGCTTGGTGTTAATACAGAGCTGTCTTACATGTGTGCACGTCCTGATTTCTTCCTTAAGTTACAACAGGAGGCCGAGGCAGGAGGATCACCAGTTGGAGGCGACCTGGTGACCTTATCTCTAAGATGAACAGGAAGCTTGGCGGGGGACATTGCTCAGGTGAAGGCCCTTGGCTCCATCCCCAGTACCGTGAGAAAGGACGAAACAGAAGCCGCTGCATAAATCGCGGCATGTGTAAACGCCACGTGTCCATACGTCTCGCAATTGGGGCAGCACGTGGGGACTGGAAACAAGCGCACAACACTGAGATACGTTGACAGTTCGAGGACCCCAAGTCAGTTGCTTACGACTTTCCTCACATGGAAAATTAGACCAATCTCTCTTTCCTTCGATAGGTATTTTTTCCATCAAAAAACTAAATATATATATATATATATATGTATATATATATATATATATATATATACATATATATATACACACACTACACACACACTCATACATACACACACACACACCAAGGAGAGGATTTCAATATGCCAGCATCTGTCAGATGTGCTGCTAACAACTGCAGAAAGAGTCAATGACAGCACAAGATGCTATTGGCAGGGCACGCTGCGCTCACACAACAGGAGCTGGGAACTTGCCGAAGTGAGTTAATTTTAAAGTTTCCTGACGGGCGGGGGCAGCCAGCTGCCTACCCACGTCCCCTCGTAGCTGAAAGAAATGCACAAAACACACAGCATCAAATGTTCGATATCATTTCATGTTTTAAAATACTCTCGGAGGCTCGTGTCCACTCGGTATACTTTAAAGTCATCGGCATCTTTTGAAAACAAGACCCCACTGGGAAATGGGACCAGGGAGGTTAGTTCGGGTGCCGGTGGGTAACTCGCCGACTGTTCAGTCAGGCTGGGCCAGGCTCGGGAGAGGGGCCGCGCGAGTCTTAGCACATGAGCCACGCGTGGAAGCTCAGGCGCAGGCCAGACAGGCGGTCACTGTGTTCCCAGTTGTAAAAGACTTCATCAAATAAAAAAGGAAGAAGAAAAAGGATTTTTATTACCATAGAAAAATCAGAATTCAGTCATAACTCGACAGATGTGTGGAGAATGTGATGACAGTGGACCACAGTCCTCAGGTGGCCTCCGAGTCCTCAGGTGACACTCGGGAATCACAGTCTTTAGGGATAAATTTTAAAAGATGACGGACTCTCCGCACATAGCTTACGAAAGCTGCGCCTTGAGAAACACCTATGGGGTTCCTCGGCACGTATTAGGCTGCGTCTTTTAGCTCAGGGCCCCGACCTCTGGGGCCATGATCCAGCGCCAGGCAGGGGCGCTGGAAGCACCAAGGAGCACGGAGCAGGTGAGCAGGGAGAGAAGCCCCGCCTCCTGCCAGCGCGCTCCTATCAGGGTCCAGGAGGTGGACCCTCACTCCCCGCCCCCTTCGGCTGCTGCTCCAAAGCTGCCCCAGCAACCTGCGGCACAAGTCGCCGATTGGGGGCGTGGTCCTCGAGTGACGCAGCCCCTGGCCTGCGGCCGGGACCGGTGCAGCTCCCAGGTGACTGCACTGGAAACCACCACGCCACGTGAGCCCTTGACTGAGGACACGGATTTATCGACTGCGGCGCGGCCCTCTGGGATGGGCTATTACTACTCCTACCTCAGAAAAGAGGAGCGCACGGAAGCAGGCTAAGAGACCCCCTCCTGCGACCCTCGGCTGGGAGGGCCACCTGCGGCGGCTGGTGTCCGCGGGTTCAGGACGCGCTTCCCTGCTGCCGGGGGCGGGACTGTGGCTTGGACCGGCCGCCTCCTTGTTTCCACGGTCCCGACAAACACTTTTGGTTGTGCTGTCACTATTTCTCAGCAACCAAGTCCCGACAACGTTTGCATTGAACGTACCTGGAATTTCCAGCGTTTTCCAGCCAGCCATGGAGATGCCAGGGTGGGAGAAAGCGAGGGGTTACAGACCCCGAGAGCCAGGGCTCGCGGGCCCGAGGCGCGGGCCGGAGGGCGCGCGGCTGCCCTTCTGCGCCCCTCCTGTGCAGGAGGCCCCGGCAGAGCCGGTCCTGGCCCGGGCCTGCCCGCGGAGCCGCTCAGCGTGCGGGGCGCGGCAGCCGCCCCCTCCATCCTCTACTTGAGCGCCCAAGGGACAGGACGAGGCAGGCTGTCGTGGCGGGGCGGGTGGGGCTCCCGCAGGCAGCCAGAGGACCCTAAGGCTCTGTGGCTCCCTGGCCGGCTTTTCCACTTATTTTTGTATAGAAGTATGGAGAGACCGCTATGTGAGTGAAGTGACCAGATCCGGAAGGCTAAATACTGCATACTTTCTCTACACGAGACACCCAAAGTTTAAATCAACTATAGAGACAAGTGGATGCGATGTTGGTGTTGGGGGCCGAAGGGGATAAAGGGAAGGGGGAGTGAGGCTGACACACGTGTGCAACAAAGTTCAGTGTAACCACCGTGTACTGCATATGTACACTAGCAAAAATGGGGTGAAAACAAATAAAAAATTAAAAACAAGAAAAAAAAAAGAAATACAATGAGCGATGATCCAGCCGGGATTTTCCCACGTCAGGTCTCGGCCACCGTACCGGTCCCTTTTCTACTGCCGGTCACAGTGCCTGACCACATGACACCCACAACTTACCGGGGGGAGGTTTACTGGGGTCACTTCTCCAGCGGGTTCAGCGAGCAGCTGCCCGGCAGCATGGCAGAGGGATAGGGCGGAAGAAACCTGCTCTGCCCATGACATCCGAGACACAGAAGAGCAGGAAGGAGCCAGGGACGACAATAGGTCCCCCAGGTCCTGCTTCCGTGACTGTCCTCCAGCCAGGCCTCACCTCCTAATAGCACAGAAAAACTCATCAGCGGCTGAGTCATGACTCAGATACCTTCTAAACATGTGAGACCCTGAGGAGACATTTCAGGTCTTGATCATACCAGCCACTGACAGGGAGTTGGCCCTTTAGGTGTCCTGGGCTTAAGAAGGGGAGGGGCTCCACACTCCCTCACCTCAGAATCCTGGTTTTCAGACCCTTCTGAAAGCACATCAGTTGTCATATTCTTTTCCCAGAGCCCCGTGCACTCCCTCACCATGGTTGAACCTGCTCAGACAGTCCCTGAGAGAGCTAAGAAAATGCTCATATATGGGTTTAATCAGATTTCTGCCCAGCCTACTCATTTACCAGCTGAATTTCTCAATCCATCCTCATCTAACATTTTAGTCTGGGTTCTTCCCAAATGAAATCCCTGCTTGTTGCTGGAGCCCGGGCCCTGGCTCGCGGAGGAGGCTTGGTCAGGGACAAGTATTTTACATCAAATGTGTTTCCAGGCTGGGGTGGGATCTGGCTCCTTGATAATTTATCCCACTGGCAACAGGCATTTCATAGCACAGTGACCTCCCCATAACGAGAAGGTGACCCTCTCTGCCTCCTACTCCTGTGGAAAGGCCACCTGGACCGGGACAAAGCTTTCTGTCCCCAGGATCGATCACCCATGCTACAGCCCAACCCAGAGAACTAAACCAACCAAACTCAAGATGTTCCCCAGCTAAGTAACAGAATGAGGGATACATGACCCCAGCTCAGGAAGTCCAGTGGTTTTGCCTGTCTAAATCTAGAGGGACATGAAACACAAGTGCCAACAACAACAAAAGAAATTCTGCAGCACAGCCACACACAGACACAGATGTGCAACCACCATTATGGTGACACCACATGGCGCCCAGACCAGACCCCGAGGAACTGATTTCCACCAGCCAGGAGCTACGCTTGGAGCACCCGTGTGGCCACAATGACCATCGCTCTGATGTTGGCAGACACTGGAAACTTAGCTCCTGAGTCACTCAGCATCCAGTAGACTTTATTATTTCTAGCAATTGTGATTTGGTCAAACAACAATATCTGAGGACTATAATTAAATTTTAGCCTCTCTTCTCTTTGAAACAGACACTCAGGCTCATACACCTAGGCACACAGATATTTTCCACCTATAAAGAATAGAACGATGCAGAGTGGCTCTACTCTGGAG
This sequence comes from Ctenodactylus gundi, assembly GCA_004027205.1. Classification (NCBI taxonomy): domain Eukaryota; kingdom Metazoa; phylum Chordata; class Mammalia; order Rodentia; family Ctenodactylidae; genus Ctenodactylus; species Ctenodactylus gundi. Next base: position 101,909 of record PVKB01000699.1, read on the forward strand.
TGTCTCAGGTCTCTACACCCCCTGATCTTTCCTTCTGGAATCCTAGAACAATTCCCCCCCCCCCGCCCCCAAATAAAATATAGTTCTACCCAACCATGTATTTTAAACATAAACATAGGGCTTTTGCATTTGTACGTGTCTACTTACAGGAATATTTTCAGGCCCTGAGATGGAAGCTTGGCTACGCACCACGCCTCAGTACTCCAGTGCAACTCAGTGGCCTGATCACTGGGGAAGCACTGCAGTTTGGGTAGTCGCAGCCCAGACACAGGGAAGTAAGGAACGAAAGAGAGAAGGCTACTAAGTGGAAAGCAGGGACGGTGGTCCCTGATGGATGGCAGCGATGCCCCAACGCAAACACCTGGAGGATGTACGTGTGCCGGAGGCACCCGCTCTGCCGTGAAGACACGGGCCAGCTCCACGGGCAACTGCGATTAATTACACCACGCCCACCACAGTGCAGCTGAGACAGGCCAGAGGAGGGGTGGAAACTGCAGTCTAATCAGCACGTGTCAAGTGGGCCCAGGCCTACAAGGTAGCTCCTGAGAGGTGCCCACCCGTAGCTCATGGCTACATGGGGCTCAGCTCCAGAAGTGTTGCAGTTTTAAGAAGTTCCCCCAAAGAGAATTTTAATACATCCCTCTTTCTAATTAAATGAGGACCTCTTTTATTTGTTATCTTAGCCTCAAGGAAGCGTGCCAGATCACATAAGAAACTATTTTAAGCAAAGTGTAATGATGATAAATGTTTCCAAATTAAAATAGAAATAAGGCAAAAGCTTGATATTGTGTTAAAAGGGAACTTTTGGTAAAATAATTGAATCCATTTTAAAAATTGTCCTAAAGTACCTGCTCATATGATATAAAAATAACTATACTCAGGCTTACTGCCTTAATTATCTGAAAGGAATCATATCCTGAATGTACTTAGAAAAATGTAATTCACTCATGTAAGGTGGGGAGCGCAAAGACAGGCATACTTTAATCCCATTTATCTGTTCAATAGGACCCTTCAGGTTGAGCGTGGGGTGGTTCAAATGTGACCATGAACACTGAACGAAAGCTATGAAGACCCCTCTGTGACGGCCGGACACTCTGGGTCTCCTTCAAGATGTGGGCTTGAACTCCTCACCTCCAGGATGATTGTCCAGGAGGTAGGGCCCTTGGGGGAACACTGGCTCCCAAAGTTGGAGCCTTCCTAGGTAGGACCTTGTGAGGAAGATGTCCTCATCCCTCTGCCATGGAAGGACACAGGAGGAGGTCGCCATCTTGAACCAGGAAGCGGTTCCTCACCAAACGCCAATTCGCACTCTGCCTTTGTCCAAGATTTCCAGTCTCCAGACTTGTGAAAAATTTATCTTCACGTTTGGTAACTTTAATGACTGCTTCAAACATACAGCCTATCACAAAAATCCTTCCATCCTCCAATGAAGAAATCGAAGCAACACATGGCCCTACCCAGTTGGTAAGTGCTCGTGCATGGAGACTAGCAGCCGCTTGGTACCGCAGGAGCCCTGGGCGTGGAAATTCACACGACATCTGTCATGTTTCTGCACTTCCTCTCGTAAGGGCTCACTGACCACGCTGTCCCTACAGCGATGTGTACTCACAAATCCATTCACCAAGCATGTACATGCACCCTACCACTGTCTAACAAAACACAGGTCATAAGTTTTCTGCCAAAGGAGCCTTAATGTTTTGAGGAATAGCACGTAGCTGTAGCGGACCTGGGGACTGTGCCCCACCCAGAGGTCCTCACTCTGGGGGAAGTGGAGTCCCCTGTGTTGTTTCCTTCTTAAGTGCATCTGTGCACCTTTTATAGTCACCCCTTCAACAGGACATGTCATTCTTCAAAACGAAGCGCCAAGCCTTCACACACTTGGAAAGTCAGGCAACGGGGCAGGAACACCCCGCTCCCTCACAGCAGATGGAGGCTGATGGACTTCTCTAGCCCAGCAGTCCCCATCCCTTTGGGTGCTGTGGACCAGTTTCAGGGAAGAAACCATTCCCACAGGCTGGAGGAGTTTGGGATGAGATGACCCAGCACATTACATTTATTGTGCATTTTATGACAGTGTGATATGTAACAGAATCATCATACAACTCACCATAACTGCAGTCAGTGAGAGCCCTGGCTGGCTATGTGTGCGCCAAAGCAAGTGTTCTGATCCAAAGCCCGCCACCAGGCACAGCTGTACCGGGCAGCACGTCCACACACCACTGTAAAGCCCGCCGCCAGGTGCAGCTGAAAGGACACTTGCCTCTTGCCGATAGGGTTTTGGTGGCAGTCTGCAAGTGACTGGCTTATCACTAACCTCTGGGCAGTCACCTCCCTCTGCTAAGGTTAAACTGTATTTCCTGCCACACCCCAGTGCTAGCATTGCCATCTTAGCTCCACCCAGATCACCAGGCATTAGGTTTCCAAAAGGAGTATGCAAAAAATATAAATAAATAAATAAAGATCCCCCGCATTCGTAGGTAGCAGAGGGGTTTGTGCTCCTGTGGGGATCTAATGTCTGCTGATCCTTCGGGAGTTAGAGCCCGGAAGGTAACGTGGGCCATGGAGGTTGGCTGTAAACACAGATGGAGCTTTGTACGCTGATCCACCGCTCACTTCCTGCTCAGCAGCCCGGCTCCTCACAGATCTGCTCCACGGCAGGGACTAGGGACCGGCCACATGCTGACAGTGAGCGTGGCAGACCGACTCTCAAGGTGTGCCCCTGCCGTGCCCTGCCTTCCGGGGTGCTCATCCCTAGAACTGTGGGCGCCCAGGACACAGAGGTTAGGGAGCACAGGCGAGGCCATGTGTGTGATCACACATGATATCACACAAAGAAGCCAGCTGCCGTGTTGTGAGCTCACAGTGGCTAGCGGGCAGCCGCTAGGACCTGGAGGTGACTTTAAAAGCCACAAGGACAGGGAGGCCTTCAGTCTGAAAAATGGACAACAGCTAAATCTGCCACAGAAAGCAGAATTTCTCCAACAAAGCCTGGGATGAGAACACATCCCCCCACCCGCACGCACACACGCGGTGACAGCGTAAGGCCAGGCAAAAGACCCGCAGGGACTCTGTCTTCTTCTGCCAGGGGAGCTCTGGCCTCAGGTTCTCTAGCACCGGAGTCCCCAGCCTCATGGCCACAGACCTGGACTGATCCAGGAAGGATCAGATCACTGGGACAGATGAGCAGAAAATGCCACACTTCTACCCACCTGCCAGAATGACTAAGGTCCAAAACACGGGTGGTGTCTAACGCTGGCGAGGCAGCGGCAACTCCCATCCCTGCGGGAGGGCACAACCGGGGAGGCGATCTGCGGAGTTTGGTGAGTCCCCACACAGCCTTACTGTGTGAATCGGCCGTCGCACGCCTGGCTGTTTACGAAGATGAGTCAAAAACTTCCATTCACACAAAATCGCTATATGCATATTTACAGAACTAGACTGTGAGCTGCCCCAAATCTGAAGCCTCTGAGTTGCCCTCTAAGGGAAGGAAAGATCCACTGAGCCACACGTGCCCGGTGGGCGTCACCTAACTGGAAAGAAAGTGAGAGCCGCCAAGCCACCCCAGCCCGGAAGAACACGATGGGCACCGTGGGAAGGCGGCGGCGGTGCGGGCAACTCACAGGACCGCGCGGTGGACACGGAGAACGCAGCCGCGGAGGGAGGGCGTGCGTCTCACTCTCATCACACGTAAGCCCGGCTTACCCGGCACAGGAAGGACAAAGCTAAATCCTTTTCTTTTTGAACCAAATCTGACCATTATAATACCAATCACTTTGTGCTGATTTATCACACGATTTTCTTTTCAAAAAATGGGGATACATGAACCATAATCATTTTCAACAGAAGTATTGTATATGTAGTTTAATTACACCTGGACTACACCTGCTAAGCTCTGTGCCGCCTTCGAAAATGTTTTCAACCAGATCTTAGGCAACTGAAATGTGACTTTTAGAGCGACACATCAGAGGAATCCCCGTGTGCCTGCACGCAGACCTGTGCGACACGGAGCGGGCCTTCGGGTAGCTCTTCGCGTTCCTCAGCGGTTACGGTCAGGTCCTCTGCCTGCTGTCCCTAACGCACGCCTCGTAATTGAGCACATGCTCGGAAAATTCATTTTTCATTTAAAGGGGCCTGTGCTATCACCGGGCAGGAGCGATGGTTTCCAGCCGCGAAGGCTCTTATTAAAAATTGATTTTATCCTAGTTAAGGCACAATATTCAACTCCAATCTGAAGATCAAAGCAATGCTGTAGTGAAGGCCAAAAGGAAAGGTGATCCATAGACGGGTCCCAGGTCTGGGCTTAACATACTGGGCTATAAATGTTTACCAAGCCACTTATCTGAAGGGAATAGCCAGTTCGGTATAAGAAGATTGTGGAGACTTAAAAAAAGGAAACCCCTAATATTTTTTGGCCGGAACAGAAGTAGTTATATATGTGCATTTTAGGCACAAAGGTATAATGGATTAAAAAATGTTTCAAAGTGCTTTAATCATTTGCAGTAAATCTTTTTGAAAATTCATCTAGAAATCCTAGAAATGTATGGATGTGCGGGTGTGTGTGCTCACCCATAATTATTCAACTAAGCAATGACTGGTTTCTGCTCAAGGCTTGTTACTAATGCAAGCAAATTCCAAAGCTAGTGATTAAACACTCACATGGAACTGTGAAAGAATTAACTATATCCAAATTGCAGAGTTCCCTGAGCCGAGGAGGAGCCACTAAACACCTTTCACAGCAGCGCCAACTTCCTTTTTCAGCCCCGTCCTGTTTGGCGTCACTTACAAGAAGGGAGGGCCACGGCCAGGAGGACGAAATAAACGTTAGAACTGACTTGATGTGTAAAAGTTACAGAAGAAAAATGATCAAGGTGCGATATGTAAGTGCACCGATTTCTGAAGCTGTCATTATTATGTGCTACAAACGCATACGGATAAATGAGAAAAAGAACGCGACAGAAGTTCATCCGGGTTCCACCAACTCCCTAAAAGTATGCAGACAGGGTAGCATGGGATGCCAGATCTCAGAGCCCAGGGGAAGGAAGGAGGAGGTACCGCTGGACTCCGCCCCACGGAGCTGAAACCTGAAGCTTCCTACAGGGGTTCACAAAAGTGGGCACAGGGAGGACAACAGCAGGGAGAACAGAATAGTGAAAATAATAAATGTTGTTTTGAAAACCAACAACCACGTAGCCTTGTAAGGTTCAGAAATCAAGTCTTTGTTACGAACATAAATTCCCATGTAAATTTCATACATGCAGAAGAGAGCACGGTCTCCATTTTATCACCCACATTTCCACTTGCACAAGCCGCACATCACCACATCGCCCGTTACTCTCTTGGACATCAGGAAATTGCCCGGGGAGGTTGAAGGCTTCCCACAGGTACCTGTGAGCCACTGTTAGATTTCAGTATTTACAAGTCAGTATTTATGGTCACCTAGGGCATATGTTATTTAAAACATTCCTACTCCTTTTATGAGGAGACAGTCCCATCCACACTTATGTTTTACCAAAATAAATCACTCCCCCTTTCCGAAACATGAGCAGAAACTCACCTCGACTATGATTTAAAAACACTGCATGTCTGCAAAACATCCCAAGAGGCACGGAGATGCAGGTGTTCGGAGAAGGTTCACGTTCTCACCTTAGCATCCCCAGGCTCTTCTGCACCCTTCCGCTATATGAAAATTATAAGCTTACTGAGTTCCAGGCTGTTGTGCTAAGCATGCAGGAATGACAGCATACATTGTCTTGTTGATTACCTATTCTTATTGTGAGTATATCTTTCCATAATTCTGAGAAAAAATAGCCCGAGAAACAGAATACATTTCGGAAGTTGAGACAGGAAGGGTAATTGTACCTGAAAAACAGGAAGGCAGGCTCAAGTTTGCATTGTTTAGGAGAAATTGACAGAAAAATAAATATTCAAGGATGTATATGATGAAGACTGGAAGGCAGAGGCAGAGCAGAGGTGCCAGGAGAGAGAGAGAGAGAGAGAGAGAGAGAGAGAGGGAGAGAGGGAGGGAGGGAGAGAGGGAGGGAGGGAGAGAGAGAGGGAGGGAGGGAGGAGGGCGGAATACAGACACCACTGCCAAGGCGGCAGGAGAGGTGGGGGCAAGCGGACACTGAGTCACCTCCCATGGGAGCGGCTGTCACTGACCGAGCTAAAGGATAGTGGAACTTCTGTTACATTTAAAACATGCGAATTTCCGAAGAGTTCTCTGGAAATTTCTAATAGAAATATTAACAAAAGGATACTGCTTGGTAAATTATAAATAGATATCAGAAATACTGGGCAAAGAGATGCCTTTGATAATAAGAGTAGAAAGTAAACAATGGCAGGTGTATGTCGGACAGGGAGGATGCTATCATTTGGGACTCAAAAAGGCCTCCCAAGGGGGGCGGCTGGACCACGGGGTGCTGTGCTCCTCGGTGGATTACTACATTGATGTCCTGGTGACTTTCGGGGCGGCCCGGGGTGGGGCCTGGCTACAGGGACGGGCTGCCGTGCCACCTGGAAGGGCACTCTCGTGTTGATGGGTGCTCCCTTCCCGCTCTGCCTCCCAGCCATCACGCAGGCCCAGCAGGGCCTCTGGAGCTCATGGCCTCACTAGCAGCAGAGCTCAGCTCTGCCCGCGTGCAGTTTCTGTGTAACTCTCACACACGAGTGCATGGCTCGGGTGAGGGGGACTGACTTGTGCAGTGGGTTTAGAGGAAAGGAACCGGCTCTGCGTCCCCTACACCACAGGTGCGCAGCCTCGGGAGGCAGGCTCAGACTGGCCATGGTGACAGGGAAGCAGCCTGCAGGAGGCACCCCAGGAGCAAAGCCCCGCCTCCTGCCAGCACACTCCTATCAGATTCTAATGCCACCACCCAGGGATAGGAGGCGGAACTTGATGCCCCTCCTGCTACTGCTGCCACAGCAAAGCTGTCCATCAACAGCCTACTGCAGAAAAAGTACTGCCCTCCCGTGCCCTTGGGAGAGTGACCTTCAGCTACAACTGTCCCTGGTGTCACAAAGGTCGGGCCTGCCGCCCTACGTGTTGTCCCGACAATTGGCAGCACAGGGATCCGCAGATCAGGGCCGGGGAGTGGCCATTAGCTAAGGCACCGTCTTAGGAAGGAAGATACATCCCAAGCCATTCTATGGAAAACAGCCCGAAAGGAAAACACACACACACACACACACACACACACACACACACACACTCTCTCTCTCTCTCTCTCTCTCTCTCTCTCTCTCTCTCTCTCTGAGCCACATCCTCGGCCCATTTTCATGTTGGGACAAGGTGTTGCCCGTCTCCATGCTGCCGGAGCGCCGCCCCTCTCCCTGGCACTGTCCTCCCCTCAGTCCAGAGGAGGCGCTCAGGCCGCTGCACGCCGCCTGCTGGTGAGAAGGAAGCAGGCCAGCAGCAGACCGGAAGTCCTGGTGACGGCCTTCCCTTGGGCTGAGATGAGGCGTTTCAGTGGGTCCAGATTTATGAAAGTGAGTGCACAGACCCCAGCTGCTTGCTGATGAGCCCGGGAGCCCGGCCCTGAGGCTGGAGCGGCTGGCGGGTGGCCCACAGGCCGCAGTGGGAGACTCAGGGAGGAGCCGAGGAGAAAAGAAACACGGGTCTGCGCGCGTCTCTGTTACATGTCGCTTTTAACTCTTTTGGAAAGATTCCCAGACGAGGTATCGCTGGACTGAGTGACATACTTATAGTCAGCCTTCTGAGGGATTTCCATACTGCCCTCCACAGTGGTTGTACCAGCTTACATTCCCACTGGAATACCGTCAATTTATAGAACCAAATGGGGGTGAAAGGGGAACGAGGGGGAGGGAAAGAGTTTAGGAGGGGAAGGGATTTGACATGATATATATGTACACAAAATGCTCAAGTCTAACGTAAACATTTTACATTGCATATCTATGTGTATACATATATTTATTAATAAAATGGGGAAAATAGACCAAACGTCTCTCTCCCGCTTCTCCCCCTCAACAACAGCTGGATAGATCAGTCTCTTTAACATGTCCCCAGCCGCAATGGCTTGTGTGTCACCCTTGACTCGGCCTTCCATGGCTTCCTGCTAGGGAAACTTCTAGAGCAGGTCGCAACACTCTAGCTGTGGACTGCCCATGATCTCTGAGGCTGTGGACACACAGCAGGCGGTGAGCTGTGGGCCAGAGAGCAGAGCTCCTTCTGCACTTCACTTACAGCTGCTCCCGTCTCCAGCATTACCACCTGAGATCCACCTCCTATCATTCCTGAGGTCTTACCTGCGGAAACAAACAAGCTCCAAGCACACATACATTCTGCATTATCGTGAGTTGTATACTACAACGTCATAGCAATAAGTGCACAATAAATGTGCCCTCGTCACGTTCTCGTTGCTGGGACACAACCCCTCTACCCACAGTTCAGAGGAGGAGAGGTTTCTTCTGGCTCACATTTCAGAGATGGCAGCCACGCATGGGCCGCAGACAATGGCGGAAGGGCATGGCAGAGGGCCTCACCCAGTGGTGGAGCTGCACAGTACCCCTGACTGTGTCTCTCCTGCCCGCCTTGGAGTCTCAGTGTAGACTAGTTATTTTCCAGGGGCGATTACAGATGGCAAGGGTTTCTATTTTATCGAAATGCGTGGAGGTGTGTCTGCTTGTGTGTATATCAATTAGAACACAAAATTATTGTTTTAAATTTAATGTTTATTATTATTACTAATTAAATTCATAAGGAAGGGCAGGGAGAAATAAGCTCAGATTCTATCAAAACTGGGAGAACACTGATTTGAGCTTATAGTTCAGTTTATCCTAAAGCTGACTCAGTGTGTGTTTTAACTGATCTCTGTTCAACCTAACTTGCTATCAAAAGAGGCTATTACCTCGCTGGCTGCAGGAGCTAAGTCAGCCACGGGTGGCCCTCTGCCTGCCCTGATCAGAGAGGACCGGCTCGGCCTGTGCCCCACAGCGCCGTCTCTGCCTCAGTCCAACCTTCTGTGTGTCACATCTGCTTGTGGTGGTTGTAGACATGGTGTGACCTGCTGTGTGGCGGGACAAAGCTCTCCCAGCAGTTTGCGTCTGTCCAGCTCCTTGTTCCTTAGATTACAAAAATAAATACATAAATCTACAGAGCTAGTTCTATTGTGACTTCATCTTCTGCCAGTGCAATCTACGTTATGCTTGGTGCTATAACTGAGACCCGAAATGCTCGCAAGCCCCATGTGTTGAAGGCGGTGTCCGTAACTGAGGGCACACTGGGGAGGTGACGGGATGTTTAGAAGGTCGGAACTACCGGGAGGAAGTCAGGTCAGTGGGGCACGACCTTGAAGGAGAGGGACCCCAGCCTCTCCCCCTTCTCCTGCTTTCCAGATTCACGAGGTAAGTGGCCTTTTCTGTCACAAGCCTTCCACCCTGGTGTGTGACCCAGCCTCAGGCCCACAGCAATGAAGCCGGCGGGTGTGGGCAGAAACCCCTGGAACCCCAAGCTGCGGCAGGCATTCCCTCCTCGCAAGGCGTCTGTCCTTGGTATCTTGTCATAGCGATAGGAGGCTGATTGAAACCTTGAAGGAAAAGCCTTTTTCCCTTAAATCTATCTGGGTAACGGGGACTGTTTGCTGAGCACTTCTTTGCACACAGTATGGCCTTCGAGTTTGTGAAGGCGCTAGTGCAAACACCCTTCGGTGCTGCCAGGTGTGTAAAATACAGCATACACCATCACATGTGCCAGAGTTCGCCGGGTGCCTGGTGGGTCCACCAGGCTATTTATCATCCTTTAAAGTGCACTTCTGCTTATGAAAAGGCTGGCTATGGATGAGCGCATTAGCTAAGCCCTCTTAATGCACTCAGTACGATCCTCCAAAGAGTCCTTGGGGCAAACTCAGCCCTCATTTATAGATAAGAAAATGGATCAATCTGACCCTTTGATCTCAGGGTTCCGCAGCATCTGTTCCAAGGGACCTCTCTTTATTACTGCCCCAACTTCTACTGTGAAGGGTGTTTTTCTTCCAATTTTATATTTAATGGAACCCAAGGAACCAACATAATTTCTGTGAAAAATCAAATTATTTTCTCAGAGCTCTGCTTTGCTCCTGCATAGCTAGGGGTTCTACACAAACTGTGGGCACCAATTCCTCAAAAATGAATAAAGTTACAATAATGAATGAAAAGAAATTCCCAATTACTCAGCCGCTGAGTATCTCCAAACCATCTGCCAAGAAGGCGACACAAGGGAAGGCGGCTCGGCAGACACACGTGAAACCAGCACGGGAAGTCCCCAAGCTCAGGAGCGGGATCCGACCTGGAGACAGGACCGACGTGTGAGGGTGCGCTGCCAGAGGAAGGCAAGGCCACGTGTTCCGAGTGCTGTGGCACCTGCCTGTGATCCTAGTGCCCGGGGAGGCTGAGGCAGGAGGATCACAGGTTTAAACTTAGGCTAGCCAACTCAGCAACGCTGGGAGATCCTGGGTCAAAAATCGAAACTAAAAATGGGCTGGTGGGACAGCCCTGGGTTTCATTCCCCATGACACACACACACACAGAAGTTTTGAATCTCTAACCCAAGGACTTCACGGCCCATTTAACCAACAACTTTAAACAGACAGAATTAATAGATGACACACATGACAGTAATAATGAAGCGAAGGTGTTGATCCCACGAACAGAGCCTGAGGCCGGCGGTATTGTGGCCACGGGTCCTTAGATCCTTGCCAGAAAGGGTGCTGGAAGTATCAGAGCAAACAGTTTAAAAACATGCATTTGAAAGTACAGTCGAGATGACTCGGATGTTGACAAGAATATTAAAAAGTACAACATGGAACACAGGATATAGAGAGAGACAGAGGAGAAGTCCGGGTTTGTCACATCCTGTCTGCTGCGGGGATGCCGAGTTGGTACTGGCTGCAGGTGGCTCCGTGGCATGGATGTGTGGAGACGGGCAGCACAAGCTCTCCTGGTCATGGAGAGAGGGGGAGGCAGGCATCGCAGATGGAGCCCAGCGCCATCCACAGAGAGAAAGAAGGGACCACGGGAGGGCACCTAGGAGGGCGACGGGAGAGCCCCACCCCCCGTGAGGCCAGCTGAGGCAACCTGGGGATCACCCGGGGACCGCGAGGTGATGCTCTTGGTCAGGCACAGTTGTGGAGGTAGCTAAGCTGGTCGTGTCTGTATCCCAGGCTGCAATCCCAGCACGCCGAGAAGCCGAGGCAAGGGGATTTCAAGTTCGGGTGGGCAGCTTAGTGACTCAGAAGAACCCTGTCTCAATGACAAAAAGACTCTGGACTCGATCCCCGGAGCCTCCTCTGTGACCCCAGCAAAAGGCAAGTGTCTATACACACAGTACCGGGCATGTTCCACCGCCACCACAGAGAAGTAACAACTGAACTCACACAGATTTGTTTGGGAGGGAGCACTTGGGGTTCTGACATTGGAGGCAAGGGCCAGAGAGGATAAAAGGAGTCGGAAGACATGGAGGAAAAAGCTAACGCTCTTGGAGATCACGGAGTGGAAGGCGGATGCGGAGCCACGCTCTCCCTGTAGAAGGATCCCGACGCCAACGCGCTCAGAGCACGGACGGTTGGCTTTACGCCACGCCAGCCCGAAGCCACCACCTCTAAAGAGGGATGTCTGCTGAGCACCGTTTAAACTACTATTTTAGACAACAGAGAAAAGGAAAATCTTCAAAGGAGATGTGGAAATTTCATGAATACGTCTTATGTCAACAGCAGCCGCCTTCACTGTTTGGTGCATATCTAGAAGAAAGACACGTATTTGTGGTGGCTGGTCAGGAGCAGCACTGAGAGCTGCAGTCTGAAATCTGTAATCACAGACTGAAATCACTACCAAAAGCTCAAGGACAAGAGAGGAAACTTCCGTTACCTGCAAGCTCCCAAGGTCACCCAGCCCTGATTACAGACTATCTTTGGAAGAAATAATTTTAAGACACTGTACATTCCTAACAAGGGAAACCTGTTATTGCCGTAATTAGAGGAACACAGATGTGAAACGGAGCATTCTGGGTTCAAGTTCCGGTGGTACAAGGCTTGTGCCTTTAGGCTCCCTACAACTCATCCTGCGCACAAAAGGCATGTCAAATGTAAAGTGCGTGAACTGTGCGTAGAGTGGGTGTATGTGCACCAGACAGGGAGGCAGAGGGAGACAGACAGACAGACTGATAGATCAGGCCCTTCTCAGACCTCCTGAGTGCCTGCAGCAGAATGAATAGTAAAACTCGCCCAGGAGTCCTCAACACCGAGTTCCGAAGGCTACGCTGTGTTCTTTTCAGATCGGAACACACTGGACCCAGTACACTGTCTCCATTCATTTACTCAGACCAACGGCATCCAGTTTTGCCATCTCCCGTGTTCTCAGCTCCCCGTGCGCTCTAACACCCTCCACTTCCTCAGTCGGTGTTCAACGGCAGGTCTCCTCTCTCTGGCTCTAGTTTTTGTCACTACACTCGTCCCTATTCACCTTGGTCCCTCCTTTCTATGATGAGTCTCTCATCACAGCCCACCCGACTTCCAGCCAGGACGCTGACATCACATCCTGCCCTGCGGGCACTGGAAATCCTGTGGCACTGGGGTCAGTTTGGTTCATTAATACACGTCCAGTATCAACCACCTGGTGCTACACACAGTATACTCTTGAGAAAAAGACTGAAAATCAGAAATGCCCACGCCTCCAACTTCTGTTAAGTTTCGTGTCTGTTCTCATCCCTATTTCCCAGGAATATAAGACAGTTATGTAGCCTTGGAATCAACATTTTTCTGGCCCGGGAAATCTAGAAAACCTCAAACCTATGATAACTTGTAACTTTTATAAGGTAAACTTCACTCAGACAAAGAGCCATACCCTTGTAAAGGCACTAAGCAGGCAAAGTTCGTGGGATTCACAATGGACAGTGCCTGCACAGCCAATAGGGTTTCCCGTGGTGCACACGTTACACCCACACGTCTCCACACACGGGTAATCCCTCCCCCTGTGCACACGCCCCCAGCTGCTGTGCACACAGACTTGGCCAGGGAAGATGTGAAGTTTATACTACCATTCGTTTTGTGACGACTGCATGGTGACTACCTAAGATTGCTGTTTGCCGTGTATTACGCTGTTATTCAAGTTTGGGAACTATTAGGGAAGGGAATAAAAATACATTTGAATTCATATTATACTTTCAAATAAATTTAGAAAGAGAAAATTATTTGTACACAATTTTATCTTTAAAATGAGCAAATAATCACAACTAAGGAACTGCTAAAACCCATAAAAGGCTCAAATGAACTGGTATATAATAAAATTCTAGAGATAGCTGTAACTATTGAAGCAGCCACACTAGTTGTTGCCACGACTCAGGCAGCCATGTGCTTCCCTGTATGAAGCTGTGCTGGGATGCCGACCCTGGGCTACTTAGCAAGAGCCCGACGCCTGCCCAGAACAGGGACACATGGGAAGCCAGGCTGCTACGTCTGCTGAACTACAGCAGGTGACAGTGTTGAGCAGCGCCTTCACCACACGTGGCCTGGTAAGGGCATTTCCCCACAGAATGCCCCCTTGGTGGAGCTAAGCTCTGTCACTGCTGGGGAACCCCGTGACAGGTCCTCTAGGAATACACAGGGGGCCTGGAGGAATGGCTCAGCAGTTAAAGTGCTTACCTGGCAAGTGCTAAGTCAAGTGTTAAGCACCCAGTTCGATCCCCCAGCACCACATAAGCCGGGCGTGGTGGCGCATGCCTGTAATTCCAGCACTGGGAAGCAGAGACAGGAGGATTGCTGTGAGTCCAAGGCCAGCCTGGGCGCCACAGTGAGTTCAGGACCAGCCTGGGCTACAGAGCGAGACCCTGTCTCTAAATAAATAAATAAATAAATATCGTAGGATCTGGCGACCCCATGCCGATGTACTGACCCCAAAGAACGAAAACCAGGATCCCAGGGAGCCGCCTGCGCGCTGCTCTCCACTGCAGCGGTCTGCACAAGAGCAGAGATGCAGAAACAACCACCATCTGCTGGGGATGAGAGTGTGGGGACATCTGCAACGTAGTGTTGGTCAGCCTTGCAGAAGGAGAGAGCCCCGGTACAAGCCTGTTGTGGCTGGGATCTGGAGTGTCCCCAGATGGTCTATAAAACCACAGGCTGTTGTGAGATTGGGGCCTCGTCTGGAGGGTGGGTGACAGGCATGTAAGTCAGATTACAGGCGTGTAGTGGGGGCTCACCACACCTTCCACACCTGGATCCTGGAGGGGATCTTGGAGGACTAGTCTCAGTTTGCCTTGACTCGGCTTCCTGTGTGTGATGTCGTGAGAAGCTGCCTCCACCTCTCTCTCTGCCATGTCCTTCCATTGCTGCTGGCCACCCTGAATGGACTGTGACCTTCTGAACCTTTGAGCTAAAATAAACCTTTCCTCCCCTAAATTTGTGGACGTTGGGTGTTGTCACAGAAATGAAACAGTAACTGAAACAAGTCCACAGCACAGATGAGCTTGGGATATGACGGCATCTTTACGAAGGCAGTCACAGCAGCTCAGAGACCACATGTCCCACAGATGGAAGGAACGTAAATAGTCAAATCCCTGAAACAGCCAAGAGGCATGGCTGCCAGGGCTGCCAGGCGCTCAGAGAAAGGGAGATCGTAACAAGGAGTTGCTGTGAACAGGTGCAAAGCTTCCATGACACGGGACCATCACTGGAAAGGTCTGCAACTCAGTGCAACTCCTGCAGTTAACAACATGCTATGGTACATTCAGGATTTGTTAAGAAAAGCGGTTGACCAGGGCGGTGGACCTGGCTAAGGACTCTCCAGAATGAAAGGAAGTTGGTGCTTTTAAGCTAAAGAGTAGATCACCTTATGTCACAATGTCTTCACTGGCGGGAAGAATTGTCGGGGAACAGACGCTTCCTTTGGGGAGGTTTGCTTTACGTCCCTAGGGGTTCTTTGGGACTGGAGAGGTCCGGGGAGACTGGACAAGACCTTGTTGCAGCTTCACATCTTTGCAAACCGAGTAGGAAATATTTAGAATGATGTCCACGTCAGAGAAAATCTTACCAGCAGGAAGGGCCACGTGGGAAGGACAAGATCGTGGACGGAGACAAAGCCAAAACTGTTTTGTCATCATAAAAAAAAAGGACACGTGGAGGTTCTAAGCTTTCTAGAAAGAAAAACAAGCACAGAGCAGCTGCAGGGGGCAGCAGAACCCATGCCCACGTCCCGACAGTTCTCCAAGAGGCGCCACTCAGCCCCTCTCTGAGGGAGCAGGCGACCCCGTGTGCCTTGAGAGCCCAGGATCGCACAGGGTGGACCCGGCAGCTCATCACTCATGTGGGTGACCCAACACTGAGTTTTATATGTAGCCTTTTGCACGGGTGCAAGTCAAATGAGCCCACTGAAACCCCAAGGGAGCAAGTGGACTATCTTGTTCCAAAGATTAATTTTGTAATTTTTTCACAAAACAAAAAGATGCAGTGCCTGTACATTTCCGTGATAGATTTCACCACATCTTAAGGAGAACCTGGAGGAAGAGGGCGGCTGTTCCCTACGCAGGAGTCCCGTTTGGGGCCGCCCTCTCCCTACCTCCCCCGTCCTCTCTCAGGCAGGAGTCTCTGCTCACACAGCAGCCAGCCCTGGGGCTGTAACAGATTTCAGCTGTTTCTAAGGGGAGTGAGATGTATTTAAACGTAAGGATGTAAAATACTCATAAATTACTTCAGTGGGATGTCAAAACAGTGACTCATGATATGTCAACTATTTGAAAATATTAACTTTGACTTTTTTAGGGAATGGGAGCTTTCTGGAAGCCCTGAGCGGCGTATTCACCTTGAAGACAGTGCCCATGAGGAAGGGGCACACGGGTGTGAAGATCAGAACCGGACAAGCCGTCCGCCCCCGAGGCTCAGCGTCCGGGGCTTGGCTCCGGTCCACAATGGTGGACAGCACTGCAGGCCACGCCCGACCCTCACTCGGTCTCCCGCTGTCCTGTCCTCACCCGCAGGGCCAGGCAGGCAGGAGGAGAGAACACAGGAAGGTACTCCCCTCCCAATCACATTTCAAAATTATTACCAGATACGATAAGACAAGAAGAGGAAATAAAAGTTATAAAGATGATAAAGGAAGAAATAAAAGTGTCTTTATTCACAGATGGCCACTGCCTACCTAGGAAATCTGAAAGAGCTGAAAAACGATAACCAAATTCTCTTGGACCTCAGAGAAAAATACAAAAGTTGCAAAACATACAAACCCAAAAGCACAATATTATTTATATTAGTACTTCCTCCAAAATGAAATAGTTCGGCAAAAATCTAACAGAACATTAACAAAATCTACATGAGAAAAAAAACCTATGAAATTCTGATGAAATAAAGCAAAGAAGAACAAAATACATGGAGATATCCCATGTTCATGGAAGAGTGGATGTTTTCAACATGCCAGTTCTTTCCAAATTGATCTATAGACCCAATGACATCCAATCAAAATTCCAAAAGGTAATTTTATAGCCATCAACAAATGATTTCTAAAGTTCATGTGGAGAGGGAAAAATGGCCTGAAAGGTAAACATATTGTTGAAAGAGAAACTGAAAATAGGGCTGTTGCTCCTTGATTTCAAGACTTACTATAAACTACAAGAATCAAAGCCACATGATGTTGCCGAGGAACAGAGACCTCTGTGCGGAGCGAGCACAGACCGGGGCAAGGTCAGCTGACCTTCTGCAGGCAACAGGGCAATACAGCAGTGGAGAGAAGATCTTTGCAACACAAGGTTCTGGAACCACGGAACAAATACATCCACACAACGCATATAAAGTCATAACTTATTCAATTCACAACAACGAACTCGAAGTGTCAGATTCCTAAGTATGAGAAGACAACTGCGACAAGCTAGAAGAGAACATAGGAGGGAATCCCCCCGACATCAGATACTACAATGATGACCTTGACTGTAACACCAAAAGCACTGTCTGTGGAATAAGGGTTCCTTCCAACTTCGAACTGTCCATGACTTAAAGGACACAGTTATAGAATGAAAAGACAAGCCCGGGGCTAGGAGAAAACATTGCCAGAGCATATGCAAGGTAAGAGAAGTGCTGTGTAAAACTACAGAAAGTAATTGAAACTCAGCAATAAAAGCGCAACTCACGCAAAACTGGGCCAAGAGCCTTGACAGATATTTCATCAAAGATACAAATATGACAAACAACCACAGGAAAAGATGTTTATCAACATAAATCATGATGAAAATGTGAATTAAAAACAATAATAAGAGGCCATTTATTTGGCCTATTAGAGTAGCCAAAATTCATAACTGTGATACCACCAAACGTTGCTACGGACAGGGAGCAACATTACACATCAAAGGGCCCAATCATACATCTGGTTTCCTTAGTTTTAAATAATAAAAAAACTGTATCAAAGTTGTTTCACTCAAAGGGAAGCCTCAGCCAGCATGGTAGCTCATGTCTATAATAATCTCAATACTCTAGGAGGCTGAGGGAGGAGAATAACAAACCACTGGGAAATTTAGAGACGTACCAAGAACTTGTCTCAAAGCAAAACAAAAGAGCTAAAATACAGTGCTAAGTCACTGAACTGCTCAGGCTGGGTTTGAACTTGGGATCTTCTTGCCCCGGCCTCTACTGGGATTCCAGGTTGCCCCGTACTGTTGATAAAGCCCTGTGATACATCTGATTCTCTGCCAGGAGGGGAAGCATTCACTGCGGTTACAGACCCGCACAGATGTGGCACTTGGACCCAGGGAACCAGTGCCCGTGACTGGGTGGCAGGCACAGCTAGAGGAGACAGGTGTGGGACATGGGGGAGCAGCGGGAGCGCACGCTCTACTCCAGAAGCCAGGGGGCTTACGGAGCGGAGTTCAGGTCTAGTCCAGAGTAGGCAATGGCTAGAGGTGGCCGTAACACGCTGCACTCCTGTATGTACAAATTCGTACAGTTATTCTGAAGGAAGCAAGGATAAACTCCGGTGATCTCAAGTCCAGATGTATTTACCAGCGACCAGGCGTCAACGTTTCCTCCACAACAGCAGCAAGAACGAAGCAAAGGGAAGTAGTTTCTCTCTGGGGCGCCTGGCCATCGGAAGTGAGATGTTCTCCCACAGAGCTGGGCTAGTACTCACGGATGGAGCCACGGGTGAGGTGATGTCTTAGTTAATTTCTCACTGCTGTGCCAGAGCACCCGATGTCGACAATTTAAGGGAGAAAAGGTTTATTTAGGTCAGAGTTCCAGTCCATTCCTGGGGCAGCTGGTAACAGTGAGTGCAGAGGCTGGAGAGCTGCTCACCCCACGGCAGACAGAAGCCAAGTGCCGCCCACAGGCCGGGCCGGGCCAGAGCCGCCCTAGGAAGGCCTGTGATACCGTCTCTTCCTTTACATACTTCAAGCTGCCAGATCCACACCCCACCCCGATGTGGGTCCCCCTCCCTCACTTCCTGGCCCACAAATCAGCAACACACACCTGAAAGCGCTGCCTGGGTAATCCCTAATCTCAACAAGTTGACACCAATCTGCCAGTTCAAGCCACAAGCTGGGCTTTTCCAGCTAGAACCAAAAGAAGAAAAATAAATCACTACGTGGAACTATCACATGACCCCAAGCGGCCAGTCAGGAAGAGTGGTACCGGCCTGCATCGCTAAGCTGCACTTCACGGACAGTGCAGAGGGCAGCTGTGAGCGGACCTGGTGGTGACGTTGGCCTTCTGAGGCCCCGTGTGCGTCTCTCAGCAGTGATGTCATCAGTTGCCATAGCCCCTCAGGAAAGTCGTGGGTCAAACAGACTACCCCTGCCAACAGGAATTCCTTCCCCTGTACTCGGGGGTCCCGCAGAGCACTGCCCCACAGCTGGGAGGCACAGTTAGACACCCAGCAACGCCCCTGTCTCCCTGGACAAGGGGAAGCACTTCCTACACTCGGTTTTCTAACTCCCCTCACTAGTTTACTCCAGGCGTTTTCGTGTTAGAGTCAATGCCAGATGTTTACATGTATTTATCGGCACCTGAGGGTCAAGATGTGTTTCAAACTGGAGAAGTAGGTATATTTTTAAAATATAATGTATACAGTATACAAATACTGAGTCCTAGAGGGCTATTTATAGAACAAACAGGGTACCTCATTGCTTCAAGCACCTGCTATCAAAGCCAACCTCCAATGTACAACATCAGAAAACCTTGTCCTAAAATGATTATGAAAGAAAATACATACTCAAGAGTTGTCACATGCAAGGCCTCATGGATTGAACAGTTCACATCATTTGCACTGAACAGGAATCTGATTTGCATTCCCAGAGAGCGGACGACACTCACGTGTCTAAACATATTTCAAGTGGCAATGGGAAGGTTCTGGATCGGCTCCGCGCAGCACTGATGACCTCTAAATTGACACGTACGCTGCTGAAGACAGACAAATGCTGCCTCACTCGCTGAGAGCTTTGTCGGGATGTCTTTAGAGCCCTAGTCAGGCAGGAACCGCGGGGAAGCACTCAGAAGGAAAGTGCGGTTTTCCGGGACTGCAGCTTGCCATGGGACAGGACGACAGCATGGTCTGAGGCTATCCATGTGCGCCGGCCTGGTGCACCATGGAGTCATAAACCTGGCACCCTGGTCCCTCTGACCCAGACACACAAACGCAGCCTGGGTCCCCGGGACAGCAGAGGAGGCTTGTGGGGCCAACAGCTGAGCTTCTGTTTTCACACCCAAGGGGGCTCCTCATAGGACAACTTAGGTTTCTCTCAAAATGGAAGGATTTCATTAAAGTAAGCTGTGTACTATTTTTGAAGGCCTAAGAAAAGCGAAAAAGCTAGAAGCTGGATGACCTTCCTCACGATAAAAACCTACCCCTGCTGCTTCACCATATCGAAATCTAAGTGAGTTATGGAAGCTGCCTTGCTGTAGTCTAAAGGTAAGGCAGTTACTCCAGAAGTCCTCAGTAAATATTCCTAGGATCCAGGAATAAGAGTTCAAGGAGGCATCCACCTCCTTGAAGTCATATTGATTTGTTTTTTTCCTTCTCTTTAAGATACTCAACACTTTCTCTCTCGTCCCACTGCACAACTTTTTCTTTCCTAAGTATTCTCCACGTTTCACTTTTTCCTCATCATTGAGAAGACCAAGAGTCCTCCTCACACCCCAGCTTCGTCCTCTGTCACCGCACCCACTGACGTCACACACTCATGTGTCACATCGAAGTCTTCACCTCGTGATGATCAAGGGGCCCCAGGATTTACACGATCTTGTAGCCCAGGCATGAATGTGCATCATGACTCAGTGCCTACCCAGTGCCTGCCCCACAAACCACATGGGTCCGATAAAACTTCTGTGAGTGGTTGGGCAAAAAAACACATCAGTGAATCAATTCATGGTCCTGTGGTGGGAAGATGGTAAACACAGAACTAGGAAAGATTTAAAAAATGTAAATAAGTGTATATTCAAAAAATAGAGCTGGAGGAATGTCTCCGCAGTGAAAAAGCTTGCCTAGTAAGTGCTAAGTCAAGCACGAAGTACCCCAGTTCGATTCCCCAGCACCACACAGGCCAGCCTGGTGGCACATGTCTGTAATCCCAGCACTCAGGAGGCTGAGACAGGAGGACTGCCATGAGTTCAGGACCAGCCTAGGCTACAGAGCGAGACCTTGTCTCAAAACAAACTGAATGAATGAAATGAAATGAAAACCTGGGTATAGTGGCACCCACCTGTAATCCCAGCACTCTGACAGACTGAGGCCAGGGGATCTTAAAGGTGAGCCCCGCCTGAGCAACTTAGTGGGACCTTGTTTCAAAGTAAAAATAAAAAAACAAAAGGAAGTGCTGGGGGCGTAGTGCAGGCCCTGGGGGCGTTCTCTGGTATCACAGAACAAGAGGAAAGCTGAGAACAGAGTTCAGTGCTGTGGCATTTGCCAGGCCCTAGGTTCAATCCCCAGTGCTGGAAAAACATCAACATAAAAATTAATATATGGAACGTTAATCAAATATAGCTCCATTTACTCTGCCATGAAAATCCAGAGGACCAACACCTCCTTGCGTTTCAGAGACAAAGAAACGGAGAAGCTCTTGGCCTGGCGGGGGCAGAGCTCAGCAGTTACAGGGTCTGCTCAGCAAGTGCGGGGCGCTGGGATGGATTCCCTGGCACACACTTGTGACCAAAATAAATAAATGGCTGAGAACACGGGACCGGGGTCAGAAGAGCCATGATATGCATTACAATGTCTTTCTTCTCAAATTCTTTTGTAATTTTTCTCCATCCCTTTCTACAGAAGCCATCTAGAGAAACAATTCTCAAAATGAGCTATAAATTGCAACTGGGTCTAAATAACCCCATAGATGGTCCTACCGCCTGTGAATTCTGCATCTGCAGATTCAACCAACACAGGCAGAAAGAGTCATGGAAACAACTGTGTCTGCACTGAACGTGTATGAACTCTCCCCGTCATTATTCCCTAAACCCGTACGGTACAAGAACAAGATCCACTGGAGAAGGACGATAAGTAATCCAGACCTGATGTGAGGTATGTGGGAGGACCTCCACAGGCAGCATGCCAAAAGGGGGCTTGAATATTGAACACTGGGTGGTCTGGGCTCCTAGAAGTGTGGAGGCCCTGGAATCCACCCCCATGGATATCAAGGGGACACCGTTCAACTAAGATACACTTTCTTGTCAATAGCAATGTTCAAAGGTACCAAAGACAACAGGAGTCCCTGTCCTGGGGCCACAGGTATCTGGGAGGACAGCACGGAGCACCCACAAGTGAGGGTGAGCTGAGCGGATTGTGGCATGTGGCCACACGGCACCCCGAGATGGACGGTTATTGGGGCCAGCAGGCGGCATTTGTGTTTTATAGAGAATGATAGACCTTCTGCATTTATATGGTGTTCTTGAAAAATTTGCATTTATATAAGAAAATTCAACTTCAAAGGTTGAAAGTATGAATATTTCCTCCTTGTCTAATATCAGAGTGATGAATGGTATAAATAAATAAACAGGATGGAGAAGTGTTTTTCATTTCATTGTCGAGTAGATACCAAGAAAAGGAGAGAGAGAGAAAAGGCAACAGAATTGCAAGATACCTTCATCTAGGGAGGAAAAAATGGGGCCCTCAGGTGCTATTATGAAGAAAAATTGCCCATGTAATTACCCTTGTCTGGTACAAGGCAAACATTTCCATAGACATAGTTCATAAGAATGGAAGATCCAGAGGAGGAGGAGGAAATTATCTAGAGCCAGCAGAAAGCCCGTGATGACCGGGCGTGCAGCTACTCAGCCCGGGGAGGAGAAAATCCCACCTCCTCACTCCTGCAGACGGCGCCGGGTCCAAGACGGTCATGACAGGCCACCACAATCCGCCACGACCGACCCGGAACACCTTGTCTCCAGGCAGTCGGCACCCCGCCATGAGACGGCGCCCATGAAATTTGAGAAAGCAGATCAACTTCGATAACCCGCAAGGGCTGCGTGTCTGACGGGGCATGGCGAACCTCATCCTGTGAGGCCAGTGAGCAAGGACTGTCGGAGACCAAGTACCCAGACCGGATACGGGTCATCAAGAATACCTAGCGTGTTCCCTGTGCACGAAGAAGTTTTGAAGGCTCTGTGGCTGATAATTCTATAGCAACTGCTTTCAAAAATATGTTTTTATTTATTTTTTGACAAGAAACAATGCAGCGCATGGCAGCTGACCTCTGTCCTCAATCCCACGGGAAGCACCTCGCCTGACTAAACCAGGCCCATCGCCTGCCCCGGCGCCCCAGTCGGGGGCATTTGATGCTGGTCCTCCAGGAAGGGGCGGCCCTGCAGGAATGACCGTGGCTACGAGGGGCTGCCGCCGCCGCACAGATCAGCAGGGATAAGAACTCGTGCCGAGCAGGATAGCACACACCTGCAGTCCCTGCACTGTTGAGGCTGAGGCAGGAGGGTCACACGTTCAAGTCCAATCTGGGCAATTTAGCGAGACCCTATCTCAGAACCAAAGTTCTGAAAAATGGCGAGGGGTATAACCCAGGGCAAAGGCCTTGAGTTCAATATCCAGGACAAAAATCATTATATAATAATAATAAATCCGACTTGGCTACTCCTTGACGATGCTGCAAAGATGGGCATCACCATTTTCGTTCTTACCTCTTTCAGAAGGAGCCAGGAGGGAAGACTTAGGAGTCGCCCATGCCACAGCTTTGCAGCCCCCACGCCCAGGCTGAGTCCTAGAACTCATCAGGGTAGAAGCACCTTGCGGAGTCTCAGGCAGGTGCCAGTGGCCAGCCGTCTCTTACAGTATGTCTTTGCGTAATTGGAAGGGCTCTATCCAACAGAGGGACAAATCCACATCTGTCATCTCTTCCGGGGACCTCTCGTGTCCTGCTCGGCACGAGTCCTTACCCCGCTGATCTGTGCGGCGGCGGCAGCCCCTCGTAGCCGCGGTCATGCCTGCAGGGCCGCCCCTTCCTGGAGGACCAGCATCAAATGCCCCCGCCTGGGACGCAGGGGCAGGGGACGGGCCTGGTTTAGTCAGGCAAGGTGCTCCCCGTGGGGTTGAGGACAGAGGGAGCGGAGGCGCGTGACCAGGGCTCAGGCTACAGAACGTCAGCCTCTGACGGGATCTTGGGTTCTGAGTTTGTCACCAGGAACTTCCAGACACACCAGGAGCTGTTGCTGCTCCAGGTCTATTCCAGGCGACTGTCCTCCTTTAGTGCAATGTGTCCAGGTACCCGAATCATGACAACTTGTCATAAAGTTATCTATGAGGCGGCGTGTTGGCCGGTACTTGATCCTTTCCCTTGTGTGCACAAACACACATCGTGCTGAGGTCGCTGTTTCAAAGGACAGGAGGACGATGTGGCCACCTGAGGCTCCAGGCTCCTGTCCTCTCCACCTGGTGGCACCTGGTGACACTTCAGAAAAGGGCTGACCAGAGACTGGGCTGGTGCTCAGTGGTCGGAGGCCTAGGTTCCATTGCCCAGCACTTTGTTAGCCGTGTGTGGTGGTACACACCAGTCATCCGAGCACGGGTACGGCTAAAACAGGATTTCTGCGAGTTCAAAGCCAAAAGAAAAAGACAGATTACATGTTAGACTAATGATTCTCCTCCCCACCACACAGCACAGGGTTGGTTTGTGTTTGCACTGCTGGGGAATTTACCCAGTGTCCCACACATACCAGGCAAGCATTTTGCCCCTGAGGAGGAGGCAGGAGGTCTCTGGCTTCTTACAGGGTTCTTGAGAAAAATAATGCGTATTAAAGTACTATAATCATGCATGGGCTGAGGTCTGAACCACCACCTTAACCTCACGCGTGATCTCTGCAGCTCTGAGCTCCGCCATGCGTCGTCCCTCCTGCTCATCTTTCTTTGTCACTGGAAACTGAGTGATAGCTGGGCCCGGTAGGCTGAGGCAGGAGGACCACAAGGCTAAGGCCCTGCCTGGGCAAGTCAGTGATCCAATTGTCTCTAAATCAAAACTAAACCTGAGCCGGTGACGTAAGTCTGTGCGAAACCCCTGGGCTCCATCCCCAGCGCCACACACCCAAAGAACCGAGCCAAGTATGGACGGTTTGTGAAAGAAGATAATGATGCCTGGGTGCCCCCGGCGATCCCGAGGCCAGGGTGCCCTGTCCGCACGGGGCCCGTGAACACCTGTCACTCCAACACCAAGTGTCACTTCTAGAAGGGTGACTCTTCCTCCATAGTTTTGTTTCTACTGTTTACAATGGAGAAGCCGATGCAGAGGCCATTCCTAAGAAGAGCCCCCAAAGCATTGAGCTGAGAAGCACAGGCAGCCTTATTATCGATCTTGCATTATGTAAAGAAGGCAGCTGAGGAGCTCTGGGAAAAGTCAAAAGGAGATATTGAAGCAGGAAATGCATTCGCTAAGGATGCGAGAAAGCTGGCACCTCCGCTAATGAAAAGCCCCGTTAGTCAACAAGCGCCTGCTGAGCACCTTCTCTACAGCGGTCCCATTCAACCTGCCAACAAGCTGGGAAGCAGAAGTTCCCACGCACTTCCTGCGTCCACGCAGACACTGTCCCCACGACAGAACGATGCTGGAGAAGGAACAGCACGCAAGTGGCAAAGCCACAGACGCACACGTTGGGTGGCGTCGGACACAGCCCGGGGCCGCCCCTCTCACCACCGCTTCCAGCACGCCAGGCCGATTCTTTTCCTTCTGTATGTCACGTGTCACTTGTGGTGACCTGTGTCTCGGAAGCCTGTCCGCTTTATCTCATAAGGCAGTGTGCAAATGGACCTACAGCTTCTAAAATCAACTCCTCTAAACAAAACCATTATAGGTCATTCCACTGGTAATTACTCACAAGTTAGCCGGCAGATAATGGTGAGTCAAAATGTGCACCGTTTTTTTTAATCATCCTCAACACTTTCTATAATAAAAACTAACATCTTTTCTTCCGGTGCCACTGTGGATTCGAAGAATTCAGAGTCGCCATTCCCAAAGCCACATTATCAAAAAATAAGGGCAAATGGTATCTCAGAGGGACATGACAGCTGTTTTTGTCACCACAAATTGAGAATTCAGCGTCTTCTGCCTAAAAGGCCAATTAAACTGCAAGTCAAACACATCAACCTTTGCAAAGACAGCCCAGGTCAAAGTGTGCAACGTTCAATCAACTTCAAGGTAATTCTCTAAGAAAAAGCAGCCACCAACTCACCTTCCTGACAAAAATACAATAAAATAAAGTACAATGGAAAAAATTGGTCCACCGAAGGAAAATACCATGCGCCTGGTGGGGTGGGAGGGGCTTGACAGTGTGGGTCACAGCTAGCTGGGTGACATCCAGGCTCCGGGGAGGCGGAGCCTGGGCGAGTCCCCATCACGATGCTCCCCTGCCGCCGACAGACAGGGCATCCAAGCCATTGTCCCAGAACAGGAAAGCTGCCCTGTCGGCTAGAGCTGGTCAGCGTCTAGACAATGGAATGACACAGCCGTGGTCATCAGCACAGCTCTGCCAGAGCTCTGACACTGGCTGGTGACACCGAGGACCCAGATGAAAGCAACAGCAGTGAGCTGAGCCAGGGGGCAGGCCTGTCATTCTGGCACTCTGGGAGGCTGAGGCAGGAGGATTTCAAGTCCAAGTCCAGCCTGGACAACTTAGCAAGACTATTGCCTCAGAAATCCAAAGTTAAAATGGAATGGAGTGGTAGCTCAGGGTGAGGGTCTTGGGTTCGACCACCCTAGGACCACAAAAAGAAAAAGAAGAAAGCCCAAAACGGATGAGCAGCTAGGAATTTAATCCTCTGATGGACCAGTGCTACAAGTAGCGGGAATCACCCCAGCGGAGGGTGCCATCATGCTGACAGTAGTGACTGCAGAGGGACAAAGCCGACAGGACCGCGACTGCCCGGAAGCTGAGCCGTCCGGAGGTTCCCGTGATGTGGGGCTCAGGCCGGATTTTCCCAGCGAGTCCTCCAGTCCAGGCCTCAGTGTCCCCTAGTGGTAGGTAGCCCTGAAGTAAGCTGCTGCAGTCCTGGAAGCCACCGGGCCTGTCCCCTCCTCAGAGCCACACGAGTAGCTTCGGGGAGCCCGTGGGTGACAAGCCCACCTCCGCTCCAGGCTGCTCACGGTCTGTGGGACGCTTTCTACCAGTAGAGAATTACTTGGAAAATGAACTAAAAATAAAAGCACAGGGAGAAGTGGGGTGGTCAAATGTGACCATGTGTGACCGGAGCTCTGGCTTCCTGATTCGGAGCCTCTGTCCCCATGTCCACATCTACCTGCAGTGGGCAAGGGAGAGGCTCAAGACCTCCAAGGTATGCCTGAGCTGCAATTTATGATCTCCCATTAGAAATATTTCTGCAAATTATCAGATAGTAAGTTAACTCTCACCACAAGCCTGTGATGCCCGCAGAGCCCGAATCAGGCCTTCCCGAGTCTTCTCCATGCTAAGTGCACAGTGTTTTAAAAAAATCACGGGGTATGAAGTAAGTGTTGTATGAACAGGACAGCATGTTTATGAAAGAGACAGCAGCAAACTCAAGGCAGCTCAAACTCTCATTCATATCCATTGTGACATCACACCTGTATGTCACATGTACGTGCTGTCACACTGCTTAAACTCATTAAGCAAAATAATTCAAGAAACGACAAAAACAAGAGTAGGACCATTATGATGTTCATTGCCCAAATTTGCTTTTGTATTTGGCAAATAACTGGCTATGTTAAGAAAGACTGTGACTGTTCAGAGTCCGAATTTCTTTCAAAACACCTCAGCCCTACAGAACAAAGCTGAGAGAAGTATTTCTTCCAAGGAGGCTTAGAACAGTTGGACATAAGTCCAGGAAATGGCTGTAATTAACTACACAGAGCTTAGTCAAGGTTAGATGACTCTGGTTGGCAGAGCAAGGGCAGCCTCCAGCACAGGCCCCACAGCACAAACCCGTACCAGCTGATGGCCTGTTAGCAAGGCTTCATCTGTGCCCACAGCTGCTCCGCCACTCACATGGCCACCTGAGATTCACCACCTCTCCGATGAGCACCACGTGACTCTCCGAAGGAGCCGGAACCCTCCTGTGAACTGCACACGCGAGGGATCCAGCCTGCTCCGCATGTGAATCTCAACACCGGAAGAGCCGAGGCTGAGCACGGGCGGTCCTGGTAGTGCCACCCTCTCCAGCCTGCTCTGTGCAAAACTGTCTTCCACAAATTCAATGCCAGGAGCCCTAGCGGCGGGGACCACTGCCCTGGCCTGCCAGTCCCGACAGAGCTCCTGAGTGTGTGGCGGGGGGGGTCTTTCCTGTTCACCTTTGCACCCCTTCTGCTTGGATACGAGCCTGACTTTTTCTGAGTCATCTTTCACGAGATGCTTTTCAGGATGCGATACCCAGTGACTCGGGCACTAATTAGCTTTTACCATTCTTCCTAGATATTTTCCACTCAGGATTGTTTCAGCTACTTGAGTTACTGTCATTTTACTTACAGCAGGATTCTTTGACTTAGCCTATTTATGATTGGGAATGAATCTGTTATATAAGTTTCTCTCCACCTATTCCCAACAATTGAGTCTGCCTAGAAGCTAATATTTTAATCCTACGGCGACATCTGCACATAATTCTGCATGAAAACTACCACCAGGATCCAATCAGGGTGATCTAGCTGTCCTTCCTGCTACAGGCAACCAGTTGCTGTGTGTGGCACGCCTTCGTGGTATGTTTTATTTATCCCACCAATTTCAAATTTAACCCTATGTACATGATACACAAAGAGCTTTCTCTGCATTTTTTCAATTAACAGAACATGCCACATTATGTATTTCCTTTCTATAGCAGTGTAATACTCTACTGTGGGTAACCTGTCTGGTACACTACTGGCTACACAGGCAGGTGACTGGCATTAGTCCGTGTTAGGCATGTATGTGTTTAGCTACACTTCGCTGTGACATCTAGGGTTCAGACAGTGAGCTGAGAGTCCGCAATGCTCTATTTATGCCAGCAAGGGTTTCTATGGATACCTGGAAGTGAGGCCCTCAGTCAGACCCTCAGGACCACGCAACCTTCCCAGATGCGACTGAATTCCCTTTCCGGTGCCTGCAGCCTTCCATATTCGGACACCCAGGCACAGGAGCGCCGGGTTCAGCGGAATCTGTCATGGAGGAGCCTGGCGAGCCTTGCGAGTTTCGCCAATTGGACAAACGGGACACTGAACATCCCAATTCCAATTTCCAATCCTTTTAATCTAGCTTACAAGTTTTAATAGAGCCTACCTCCAAACGCCCGTAGTGTGTTATTAGAAGCCTGGGAATTAGAAAGCTGTGTAAAAGTAACGTGAAATAATATCACGTGTGTGTGTGTGTGTGTGTGTGATTTTTATCGTCCTTCAGGTTTGACTCTGCTTTCCAAACTATTTAACAGGAGGAAAGGTAAAATGGAATTTGCTTCTTGCTGGACATTTAGTGGCCGGGGCTTCCCTCGACTGCTCCCCCGTAGCACGCGGGACCTACAGCTGCTCTACTGAGGCCTGGTTTGTGTTATTTCATCGTCGTGTGAAGATTCTCTGAGGGTGTGACCAGCCTAGATGCCCATCAGCTGGAAAGGGATACAGAAATCATGGTACGTGTTCACAGCGACCTATCACTCAGCCTTGCAGGAGGGTAAAACTGGGGCTGGGGGAATGGCACAGCAGTTACAGCGCTTGCCTAGCAAGCACAAGGCCCTGAGTTTGATTCCCCAGCACCACACAAAGCTGGGCATGGTGGCGCACACCTGTCAAGTCAGCACAGGGGAGGGGAGGCTGAGGCAAGTTGGACTAGCCTGGGCTACAGAGCAAGACCCTGTCAAGAGGGAGAGAGAGAGGGATACAGGGACCGAAAGTTGAGTCATCTGTAAGAAGACAGATGAGTCTTAAGACTGATATTCAGTGAAACTAATCAAACACAGGTTAAGTGTCACATGACTTCCTCATATGAGACTTCCATAATATCAACGATTTAGAGAGAGAGAGATGGCAGGAGACCAGAAGCCATGAGGCGGACGGTCAGAAGTGGGACCTCCCAGGACAGGCAGGGTGGTGGAGGGCCGGTGGACCAAAACCATCGAGAGTTTAGACAGACGCAGATAACAGATGGAGAAACATAAATCCCACGACACATGGAACTCTTTCTTGGCAACTTATGCGAAGGAGAAAGTCCCCGGCCCTCGGTGAAGCCGTGGGAGGCGGGGCCGGGTTCACGGGTTCAGCCTGCCTCACAGATACACCCGCGATGCCACGCTCGGGCCTTCTGCGAACAGAAGACGTGTCTCAAGCCCACACCTCAAGTCATGTTCTTTCTGTCTCTGAGGACACCGCAGACTGGCGACCCTCCCTGATGCCAATCTGCTCCCCGGCCGTCCCCCGAGCAGCGGACCCCGCCCCGGCGGCCACTGCCCTCTGGGACTGCATCAGTGAACACAGCCAGAGCTGGGATCTGACCCCAGCAGCGCCGCCGGAGTGCTTCCCTCTGTACCGACCAGACTGAACAGAACTGCTGGGAACGTGGGAAGGGCCATGGGCCACAGGGGCAGAAGGGCTTCACGGTCACATCTCGTTGGAGGGAGGGGTGTATTCGTGTGTACCAGAGCTCCTGCTTTTTTCTTATGGTTTTCCATGTGTTTGTCACTGGGCATCCAGAAGTTGGTCCATCTTCCTACATCTAGCCACTCTGGGACACTCTGTACGTTGAATGCAATGCGTCATAATTTTTCTCACGGTTTTTGCATTTCGTCAGTAATGATGACCAATTAATCTCGAGTACACAAGTCTCCATATTCATACATTACTACAGGTCCTGAATGTCTGCACACATGGCAGCCCTTGGGGGCTCCCTTTACACCTCCATTCCCCCTAGTTCTGGGTTTTATTTCTGACTCACCCACTAGGAGTCAGCACCTGCTACAGCTGCTCTTGGTTTATTCACGCTCGGACTCAGCCCGGCTCAGACCCTAGCCTAGGGCTTCCACCCCCAGTCCCTTGGCAAAGGGACCATTCCAACCCATTTTAGAGAACGAAAATGGAACCTTGCAGCAGGGGTGGGCTCCAAGGTCCTCAGCTGTGGAGAGGACAGGAGCGATTTTTAAGCACACCTCTATCACTTACCTAAGTTCTCCTTTAAGAAATCTTTGAATCTAAAAGTTCACACTGAATACAGAGGATTTATTTGTCCATTTAAAAAAATGCACCAATCCTGACTTTTTCTAAAAGTTTAGCTAAAATAAATAAAAAATCCTGGTCCTTTCTCAAACAGCCTCATCCTTTATCAATAGTATCCAATGCCAGAAAGAAGGGTTGGCATTTTTCTCTTTTTAGAAATGTTATATGATGACCTTTTGCTCAGTGTATTCTTTGGAAGAAGCTAAAAATGGATTTTCTGTGAATTAGCATGCAATTTGAGTTATTCTGCAAAACTTCTCCACTCAGGTCTGCCAGGGCCATAAGTCATCAGCGCTCAGCCCTCCCTGGCCTGCGTAGGCAGCCTTTCCGGGAGGTAGGATGGAAATGCAGGGAGTGAAACACATCTTTTATGACATTTTTAGTTTAAACGGACTTCCACATCCCTTTCGGTCTACCCATAGAGGAGCAGTGCTGCTTTCTGAGGGGCCTGTGGAATAATCATTTATGATGAATTGCATTTTTAGGGGTCTCCAAAAACTCATCTTTGAAATCATGTGGAAAAAATACAAGTGAGTAACTTTCCCTCAATTCTTCTACTAGGGAAATCTCACAGCCGAAGGAGCTAACAGGATAGTTAGGAAGCTTTGGACATTCTCTAATATTATGTAGGTTTGTCACATTAGAAGGGATTTAGAAAAGCGTGTTTTGATAAGCCACAAGCAAAAATGTGTCCAAGGCACGGAGGCTGTTGCTTCCTGAGAGTTCTGGGGAGAGTGACCTGGCTCTTACGTTGCGTCCCTGCGACCCTGTCAGATGTGGGGTACTTTAGTACGTCAGGTTTCTTTTCCATATGAGTTCTGGGCTACGTTCCTCACACATCTTCTGCAAACTCTCTCTGGGTCAGTGTGCCTCAGGATATGGAACCAGTTAGGGGTTCAACAAACCCAAACCTCAAAACCAGCTCCCATCCCACCTCCCCCACCCCATCACCACCTCCATCCTCCGTGCGGGTGACGCCCAGGGTCATGCTGTCCTGGACCAGTCCAGTGCCCTCTGACGCACGTCCAAGCTGGCCTCCATCCTTGCTTCTCTCCCTCCCTCCCCAGCTCCAGCCCACTTGGTCTTTCCTCCCGATGGGTGCCCCTCAGCGGCTCCCCTCCTTTATCCCCGTCACCACGCAGCTCTCATCAGCACCAACCAGGCAAGAAATTTTTATGAGACCCCCTCAGTCTTGCTCCTCCGCTGAGAGGGTGCATTCTACACCCAAGTTTCTGAGCTTTCCTTATTGAACCCACATCATGTTGGGTCCACAAACCATTAATGGCTCTATATTATTTAATTCATCTTTTTCACACTCTTTCCCTTAGAAACTTACTGTACCTCCAGCTTGGGTCAATTTTGAATCTCCAATTGTCTCTCTTCTCAAACTCTCTACCCAGCTGTGCTATCCACCTTCCAAATGCTCTCTGTGAAAGTCCCCTTCTCTCCCCCCTCCTCAGAGTGCCCTCTGCGTGAACACTGCGCTCAGGTCCCGCCCCAACTCGGCTCCCCATGGTGTCACACTCCTCACAGCTTGGGAAGGTGTCACCTGCCTGGTACCGTCAGCACCCATGTGTGGATCTCCTGTACATAGCAGATGTCTGGACTCCAGCCCCAGCTTGGCTGAAAGCAGACTATGAAATTGAAGACCTAGCTCTTACCTATTTTTTATCCTTTTCAGAAAATTCTCTCAGTTCAGCTACTGAAATAGTTATTTTATATTTTTTGAGTAAATGAACATGTGCTATAAAAATCTACAGAAAAATTCCCCAGTGGACAAACTTCGTATGCAGAGTACTACTTTTCTCTGTTTATAAAACTAATTATTAGTTTTAGTTTCACTAGTAAAGCTCTAGGTTATGGTTGCAGTTGTCCCTAAAGTCCATCTGCATGCTATAACGCTGGTTCTGCATACTTCAGATGGGACTAGAGTTGGACACAGGAATGACGGAGGCGACAAACTCAGAGAGGATGGTGGGATGGGTGCTGACCCAAATGACTGGTGACCTTCCACACAAAGGAGATTAGACAAGCAGAGAAACACCAGGTTGTGCAGACAGAGGAGCGAGACCACGTGGGCCACAGTGAGCAGGGGGTGCACCACATGTATACCAAGGACGGAGGCCCCGGAGGACCCGGGAATGCCAGGACCTTCACTGATTGTTGGCTTTAGCCTCCGGACCCTGAAACAGGAAATCTTTCAGTTCATCAATCACTGATGTCCTGCATGTCCCCAACAAATTCATTCCCTCCACATGTCAATGACATAAGTAAAATAAATATTAATTCAAATTCAGAAGTAACATCACCCAGCTGGCTGCTCAGGGGTCTCAAAGGCTTCTGCAGGGTACATGCACTCCTGTACCAGCCTGACATAGGATCCTCCTTCCCACGACCTCCCTCACCAGGGGCCAGCCTGGCACAGGCTCCACCCACCGTGACCTCCTCTACTAGGGGTCAGCCTGCCACAGGCTCCTCCCACCGTGACCCCCCACCAGGGGTCAGCCTGCCACAGGCTGCTCCCACCGTGACCTCCCACCAGGGGCCAGCCTGGCACAGGCTCCTCCCACCATGCCCTCCCACCAGGGGACAGCCTGGCACAGGCTCCACCCACCGTGACCCCCTCCACCAGGGGCCAGCCTGGCACAGGCTCCGCCCACCGTGATCTCCCACCAGGGGCCAGCCTGCCACAGGCTCCACCCACCATGCCCTCCCACCAGGGGCCAGCCTGCCACAGGCTCCGCCCACTGTGACCCCCCACCAGTGGCCAGCCTGCCACAGGCTCTGCCCACCATGAACCCCTCCACCAGGGGTCAGCCTGCCACAGGCTCCTCCCCCATGACCTCCCACCAGGGGTCAGCCTGGCACAGGCTCCTCCCACTGTGACCCCCCACCAGGGGCCAGCCTGCCACAGGCTCCTCCCCACCCTCACCCTGCCAGAAGGTAATTTTTCAGTTGTGCTCTTTTCAGTCTCAGGATTTCTTTAAATCCCTGAGCAGACACTTCGTGGCAGTCTCACAGGTAGGCAGCACGCTAGCGCCTGTGGGAAGCGCCGGACACGGGCCAAGCCAGAGCTGCCCCCACGCACCGTGATCTGGGCTCTATGCATACATACAGGTTCCCAGTGATTGGGGCGGGAGGTGGCAGCAGGCGGTTTCAAGCTTGGGACAGCGTCTGAGCGCGGAACCGACCGCCTGGCACACCATGCGGCAGCTCCCTCAGCACACAGCCAGACCTGGACGGTGCCTGAATCCAGAGGCTGAAAACCTAAGAAGTGGGGGGAGCAGAGCATTTTAGTTAAAATTACGTCACAACTGGGGAGAAAATAGGGGCCGAGGAGGACCAGGGAAGAGCGGGGCGACAGTGTCGACAAGCCGATCGCTTCACCCCGTATAGAGCACGGGCGAGTCCTCGTCCTCGCCGACTCTGGCTGAGCGCCCTGTGGTGTTGGCGCCTCTCCAAGCCCTTGGGGGGGGGGTGTTATGCCCACCCTCGCTTCAGAGATCGTGAAAACTGAGGCACGAAGTTGTAGGGATTTGCCCGAAACGTGGGGGCACCGTAAGCACAGCTCTCTCTCAACTCTGCCATTACCTGTGTGATAGGCTGACGTGTCCCCCAAAGAGGTACATGGCTAATATTTCAGGCCTCGTGCATCGTCGCTGAAAGGCAGGACCTCAGTGAGTCTTATCACAAAGGAATCGGTGCTGCCGCCCTGGGAACGGTCATGGGCAGTGTGGGTCACCCCCTCCCCTGCCCGCCTCCTTCCGTCTCTTCTGCCATGGGTGTCTCGGCAAGAAGCCCTTGTCGGATGCTGATCTCTGTCTCTTGACCTAGGGCTTCCCCGTCATCAGAACTGTGAGCCAAGCAAGCCCTGCTCCTTGGCCAGGGCCCAGGTGTCCATGTGTCCTTCTGTGACGGCAGCAGCACAGCAGGGAGGGAAGAAGCCGGGAGAGCCGCAGTCACCCGCCTGCCTGTGCCCTGCAGCGTGGTGGCCGCCCAGAGCCTGGGGAGTGGCGACTGACGCAGACGGACTCCCAGCCATCAGACTGAGCTGCTATGGGGATCTGAGCTCGATCTGATGAAACAGAGAACCGTATTTCTAGCTGTGCCCGGAGCCCAGGGTCTGCCCTCCTGTGTTGCCCATGTGCAGTGCGGGCACCCCGCTACATCCTTCATGCAGAGGCCGTGACGCCTCCTTCCCACACTGCTACTTCACATGTAACTGCATAATCAGTGTGAAAGTTATCTAATCATCTGTTCAGGATTTATTCTGACTTATTTTGCCTGGAAATTACTTTTCATCTATGTTAAAGAAATTTCTTTCCTTGCTTAATTCATTTCTACTCACCGGCTTGTTTTACTTGCTCGACCCATATGTTGGCCTGCCCCTTTTACATAAAAAGTCATTCTCAGGTCACTGATTGGACGAACGTGAGCAGAACTCTCCACGAACCCTCACAAAGCTGTGCAGCCAGCAATCTACAAGGCCAGGGGAGGGTGGGAGACGCCTCGTCTCCACACTCCAGCTGGCTTTACAGGGTCTGTGCTGACAAGCCCTCGTCTCAAAACGAGGCCCAAGGATGGGCCATGGAAGAACGGCTAATTGCCACATGCGCCACCGTGATCCCCGGCCAGCAGCCGCCCTAGGGTGATGCCAGGTGCGACAGGTCCTCTTTTCTGGATGATGCGCTCACTTGCATGGGTGAAGAAAGCTTGCAAAGAACTCAGGTCCCATGCGTTTAACACAAACATGACTCTAGCACGCTTCGTGGAGAACAAAGTCAAAGCCAAGCACTTGTCCGGTTTCGTTTTGCCTCTCCTGTCTTTGTTTTTCAATACAAGATAAGCAAAGTCAAGAAGAGTGGTTGGCATGTCAGTGTGAATTCCCATGTTCTGGAAGGAGACCGCTTCGTACGTACACTTCTTTGGCCAAAATGTCTCTTAACATTGCGTTTGGTTTTTCCTTCTACAAATATAAGCAGCAACTTGTTGTCTGGGCACTAATATTCCCTAGAGCGCAGTTTCAGGAGCAACAGGCCGAGCGCGTCACTATTACGTGCGAGACACTGTCGGTAAGGACAGGACAGAGTGACTGGATGGCCCAGGGGATCCCTGAAACTCGGAAGTGCAGTGGGAGGCTTCTTCCAGGATAGGGCTCTAAGTGAGAAGACAAAAGGCAGGGGCACATTTGCACAGCACTTGGTGTATATCATTTGGTTACCAACCCTTCACTTTGTTCCAAGGCAAACTGAAGCCATTACCTGAGAACAGCCGGAATCTACGAGAAATTAGCAAGTGATTAACTCGGTGGGTGGCCACGGGAAGAAAGAAGGGAAATTACACAGTAAATATTTGGAAGCTGCAGATAAAATATGGGAGATGTATGACACGATCGATCGTGTAAGGCAGTATCTGAAAATTGAGAAAGGACAGAGTCACAGCAACTTCTGCGCTTCTAACCTGGTGCATTTGGG
This sequence comes from Ctenodactylus gundi, assembly GCA_004027205.1. Taxonomy (NCBI): domain Eukaryota; kingdom Metazoa; phylum Chordata; class Mammalia; order Rodentia; family Ctenodactylidae; genus Ctenodactylus; species Ctenodactylus gundi. The sequence continues at coordinate 137,969 of PVKB01000699.1, forward strand.
ATTTCCACTGTCACTGTGGCGTGTCTGAAATGTGTCCAACATTTCAGTACATTCCCGGGCTATTTTTAAGAGTTAAGGTTTAGATTTACAGAAAAGCTGAACAGAAAGCAGATTCTCTTGAAGGCGCCCAACCCCACTGCGGGTCTCCCAGCGTGAGCACCCAAGTGCAGGCGCCACACCTCTGCCTGACAGAGCAGCTCTGAAGTGCTCCGTGCACAAAGGCCTGTGATTGGCACAGCTCAGTCTATCTAACATGGTATAAGTTTGTTCCAGGGCGTAAGGTCACGTGCCCACCATTACAGAACCACACATGTACAGTTTGAGAGGAAAATGATTTTTAAGGAAAAAAAAATTTTTTTTTAAAGACAGCGTCTCCCTCTGGAGCTCAGGCGGGCTCTGGAATCACTATGGAGCCCAGGCTGGCCTTGAACTCACTGCAATCCTCCTACCTCAGCCTCCTGAGTGCTGGGACTACAGGTGTGCAGCTCCTCACCCGGCTAATGTTTATGTGGTACAGGGGCATTGAACCCAGGGCCTTGATCATTCTAGACACGTGCCCTACTCCCTTAGATACACCACAGCCCCTAGGGAAAATTTAATAAATTACTCTGCATTTATTTAAAAAAATACTAGAACAAGGCTCCCCACAGCTCCAGAGTTGCGCTGCACTCAAAATGGGGCAGTGGGACGGAGGGAATGGAGTCGGCGGCAGACTCAGCCATGTCACGCGGGTCTTTCATTTCCCATATAAATTTAAATTCAGAAAAAATTTTTCAAAAATTTGAAATTAAAATATCACTATCTGTAGTTATGCAGGCAGTGCATTTTACCCAACATCCATCCGGTCCAGAGATGTATAACTCAAAACAGAATCACATTTAAACCACAGGCATGCTCGTGTGACGGTGTGCGTGTTCGTGTGTAGGAAAACTGCGTTGCTAAGGAGGGCGGCGGGAGCGGAAGGAGCTTTGTGAACTTCGACAGCTGTCTTTCCTTTTTGCTAGACGTAAAATTATACAATAATTGGCAATTTGTACTTACTCCGGGGTCTTCTCAACACAACATAAAATATTCATGGCAAGGTGACTTGTCAGTTTCTACAACTAGAGAAATCTGTCATATCTACTCTTCCCTCGGGTCTCATCCTGCAACGTGGGGTCTTCAGTCGAGGAAACTGGCAGGAAGCGGTGCCCACGCAGAGCCTGGACCAGCAGCTGCTCTGGGGGTGGGGGGTCCCTGTACCCTTCCAGGGTGGGCCGTAAGCAGACACGAAACACTCAGCATGTGCACACAGCTCACCCAGAGATGCAGCGCACCCGGGCTGGGCGGCCGCACAGCGCCGAGGGCTCTGGAGACAGGCGGGCAGTGCGCGTCCGTGGCTCACAGGACAAGGACTGCGGCGTCCCTATTCGAACACGGAGACTTTCTCTCCGTTTCCTGTCAGGGTTGATGCCAGCAGATAGGAAGCTCCTCAATTTCATGGTCATTCGGTGAGCGGTGCACCCACGATGTCCACAGGCAGCGCAGGCCGCCCTGGTCCAGGCCACGGGGCTGCGGCTCCCGGGAAGGTCCTCCCACCGCACGCCCTTCTCCCATCTCTGTGCCTTCTCCCTCTTCTCTCTCCATCACCTAATAACTGCACCTGTCGCTTGGTGGCCCGCACTCCCTCCCCTCCTGCCTTGATCACGGCTGTGAGGACAGAGCCCCCACCGCCCCGCTGCCGCCTCTGCTCTCTCAGGAGCCAGTTCACCCTCTTCAGCTCCCGACATCGTTTGCTGCGGACGTTTCCACTGATCGTTTCAGCACGCCCGGTTCTCAGGCCACGGAGGCGGGCGAGTCGCCTGACAGGCTCCCCGGGGTCTCCAGCTTGCAGTCCAGGGGGTGCTCTGCTCCTGTCACAGCTCCAGCAAACCCTCCCAGTAAGTCTCATTGTGTGTGTGTGTGTGAGAGAGAGAGAGAGAGAGAGAGAGAGAGAGAGAGAGTGTGTGTGTTTGACTCTACCCTGGAGAACCGCCCCATGGATGCTGCCCCCAGGACTCTGCCACCTGGCCCCAAGATACCCTCACAACGCACACAAAGTCCGCACTCACTGGGTTACAGGTCGGGCTCCAAACGCCCACGCCTAATCTCCACCGGTGCTCACCATTTGCACACCCATATCCTAATTGCTTAGCCCCCCATGCTGCGTCCCACTGCACTGGTTTCTAACCCACCCCACCAGAGCGCCTTCCCCTGGGCCTGTGTCCAGACCCACCCAGCTGCCCTCACGGACAAGCGAGCCCGAGACCCCGCCCTACTGCCCCCTGAGCGCCTGCTGGTCTCCCCTTACAAGACCAACTGCTCCCCGCCGCACCCCACCCCAGCCTAATTCATGTTCCATGAAGCCACAGCAGTGACGGTGCAAGAGAGACACCTGAGATTACTGTCTCCTGCCTGAAACCCAGAATCAGCTTTGGGAACGGAGGGCAGCATATTAGCACAACATTAACAAAATCTACACAGCGTGCCTTAGCCCCTTCACAGGCCTCCTTTTTCAGCTGTTCTACACACCGTCCTAGCTGTATTCAACAGTTTTTAGGTGGTGCACTAAGCCATTACTTCTCCAATAACGTGCATGTCACTTGGTACTGTTTCTCTATGATTGTAAAAGTTCATAGAGGTATTATGTTCAATGAAGATTTATAAAAGGGAGGAGTTGTGTGCGGCAGAAAGAGAAAAATGGCAAAAACAGCGACAAAACCACTCTTTCATGTGCGAAGGATGCTCTAGGCAGGTGATTCGGGTAAAAGTGACTGAGTGAAAACCCAGACATCCGACTCGGGAACACCAAGAGTGGCTGTGGAAGAGCGGAAACAGGAGTGTTTCCATGTCATCAGCCAGGGGAATTGAACTGGGCGTCCCAGCAGGAATCGGGGCAGGGATCCAGTCAAGAGGCAATAAAGGCCTACTAGAGGATTTTGTTTTAGTTCTAGAAAACAAAGGAAGCGTTAATTACAGTACTGAGGAAATGTGGGCCAGGCCGTCCCCAGGAATCCACCCCGCCCTACCACCTAGCACGCCTTGGTTAGGTCCCCGGCTTGCAGGAGATTAAATAAAGGGCACAGAGTAAGAAAGAAGCAGGAATTCTTAATTTGTCCCAACGGTGATCACACTGAACAGACAGGTTTGAAGACTTCTACGAAAGCTGCAGTTAAGGTTTAGACCTCAGAGGCTCCCTGCAAGCCTCGTGTGTCTGCGAGGTCACCGGCTCTGGGCGGCGCTGTGCTCATGGGTGGGTGCTCTGTGGGTAAGTCCATGAATGAATTCGCAGTGAGGAGGTGGACCCTCGTGGGGCGGCGTCCAGGGGCCTCGAGGCAGGTGAAGGCCTATCCTCAGCTCACCCCCTCTCTCTGCCTCCTGCTGCCACAAGGAGAACCGCCGGGCCCCTCCCTTCCACCTCAGGGCTGGCCAGCCAGGCAGGGACTAGAACTTGGGGCCAAAATCAGCCCCTCCCCCTCCAAGCTTCAGAGATCCAGCATTTTGCCTCAGAGTCAGGGAAGTCATTAATACCTTGGTTTGAGCTGAACAGCCCAATCCAAAACTGATATTTAATAAAATATTGATATTAAGTACAAAATGTTTTATTGAAAACCACTGAGAGAGAGCTTTCTGTTGACGCCTATATGTCCCCTTTGGCTTCAATAATAACACACTGAGACACGAACCAACTGATTTCTGTTGTTCGTTGAATATTTACGTTGTTCATTTAGATGCATAGTCTATTACTGTGTGATGCTATAACATTCCCAACTTTTGTATAAATATAAAATCAATTTAATTGCATTCATATAAGCCAGGAGACAAGGCCTCGGAATGTAAACGTTACACAAACACACACCCGGGAATGCCTTGCCTTCTCCCTGAATTCAGAGCACAAGGCTTTCCTTTTAAATATATAATTAAATATGATTTGATTAGTCATTGATGCAAATGGATTTTTTTCCCATGAAATGATGTAAAATATATCACTGCAATTAGGGGCTTGATTTTCCCCTCTACCTGCCGACAAAGCCCCTCACTCTTGAAGACCCCCGATTGTCGGCTAATTGCAGAGCGGGCTTCGAAACAGCTGTTCCTCCAGGTGCCCCACGAGGAGCTCATGCCGAATTCTCCACAGCCTGATGCCTTGGGACACACAGCGCAGCTCTTAGCGGGGTGTGTGGCATGGTGGTGAGGTGAACCATCTGTGTTTACAGCCACACACACGCACCCACAGCCTGAGAAACTTGCTTTACAGAATTGAACCTGTATGTTAACTTCACGTGAAGTTTTCACAGTTGTATTTTATATTTTTCAGTTTCTAACATGATGAAGTCTCGAACTCTGATGTCTTTTTACACTATTATTTTTGAAGGTTCATGAGAACTTAAAGAGAAATAGTCATTTTAAAAATTAGCATCGGGTCCCAGTTACGTTCCTTTTAGAGGCCAAGTCAAGAGGAATCAGTAACACTGGCTGGAAATCTGGAGTCCACGCCACCGACAACCACGTGAGGTCACTGTCTCATCAGGGGACACGGAAGGACAAAGAGAAGGGAAGAAGGAAGGAGAAGTCCCTCGGGACAAAACAAGAAGCTGCCTCAGGGGGCAGGATACTCATCTCAACACACTGGCCACGGCTTTCTACCGACTTTCTCTGGCAGTCCCAGCTGCTCCACTGAAGGGCACCTGGTGACGCCTGGCTTCCGACAGCATTTCCACACACTCAGGGCTCCTTGGACAGTCTCTGCCCCCATGGGAGCATCACTCGGGCCAGAACCCTCCGGGTTACAAAGGGCTGGTACTTTTATTATTAGTAGTAGATAATAAAACGTATGCTAATTTTTGCCACAGCCTGATGCCCTAGAACATACCATGCAGCTTTTAGAAGAACATGTGACATGAAGGTGCGGTAAGCCACCTATCTGCCTTTATACACACACAATGGCATGTATGCTAATAAAACACAGACTATGTAATTGTACATACACGTACGTTTGGGGAAGGCAGTACATAAACATATAACATCCCGATCATTCTTACCCTCTTTCTCCGCTTTCCCAAATCTCCTTTCCATCTTCACAAATTTTCCCTCCTTTGTTTCTATAATCACTTCTTTAGTTTTCTCTTCATTTTTTGTAGCTTTTCGTAGAAGAGAAATCGTGTGATATTTAGCCGTCTGTGTCTGATTTATCTCACTTAGCCGTATGGTCTCATGATGTACCCTTCTTTATAGCTGAATAGTACTCCACTCTACTCTTCAAGGCCCCCAGCAGCAATGAGCCTACGTTGGTGGGCCAGTGGGCCCCATGTTGCTGGGCAGCCTTCAGGGTATAGGTGCCTGTGAATCCCAGATGTGAGACTGAAAGATGGCCATGGCTTCCTTTGTATCACCCTTTAGTCCCAAGAGGCTCCCAGTGTTTAGTAGACACGTGGTCACTCAGTTAGAAATGGATATTTTCCTGTTGTGCTTGGCAGCACAGGCTTATATCTCAGCACTCTGGGAAGCTGAGGCAAGGGGATTGCAAGTTCAAGTCCAACCTCAGCAATTTAAGGATTTGGCAAGGTCCTGTCTCAAAATCAAACTAAAAAATGACCTGGGGATACAGTTTGGTGTGAAGAGTCTGGGTTGGATTTCCAATACCTCCTTCCCCCCGAAAATCCCCTACACATTTTTAGGTCAAGCTACACTAGTGTATCCTGCACCCTAATTGTGAGAGGGGTAGGAACTAAATTCTCTCATTACTTTTTCAGGGTGTATTTTATCTGGCATTTAAAACACTTTTAAAAACCAGGGCCCAAGAAAGCAGGACTAAGGAATAGACTCTGTGGTTTAGATTTTTTTAAAAAAAGAAAAGAACTAAGAGAGTATCTCGTCCGAGGTGACACATGCAGAGGCCTCCTCAGCCACCTCCTCTGTGTCCTGCCTGTGGCATCAGGGCTTTCAAAGCAATCTTCCCTCCTGAGCCCAAGACCAGCTTCGTCCCCTCTCCCAACACCACGCTCCCACGACTGCCAGCGACTGATTGCAGCAGAAGCCGAAATTGAAAACTCTTTGTTCTCCCTGAAATCGGTTGAGCCTGTCATTTTCCATGAGAGAAAATATGGAGGCAGGAAGTCAGCTCAGGCTCTGGTGCTGAGTTTCAGGAAGGGAGGATGGTTAGCATTTTACGAAATTAAAGAGAAATCAGAGAGAGAGAGAGAGAGAGAGAGAGAGAGAGAGAGAGAGAGAGAGAGAGAGACCAAGAAAGACAACAAACAGTGGGAAGGAAGAGCTGTCGCTGTGAAGAAATCCTGCCTCACGAAGGGGACTCCGGCCATTTCTCAGCGCTAGACTGACCTGAAATGTGTATAAATAGAAGCCACTTAGAATGACATGGAGAAACAGCTGCCCCACATCTGGCAGCAGACATGTGGAGACTCTGCCTATGGGGTCCACAGACACAGCTCAGGGTCTGAGCTAGCGCCTACACTCCTGAAGCCACGGAGTCCCAAGTCAGGATAGTTTTCTACATTTCAAACGAAACTGGCTCAAGACCATTTATCATGAAACCCAGTCTTTGGACCCAAGGTTCAAGTTGGGCCACGAGGCTCACACCTGTAATCCCAGTACTCTAATGGCCGAGGCAGGGAGATCGCAAGGCTTTGGGTTTAACTCCAAGGAAAGAAGGAAAGACGGAAAGACGGAAAGGGAAAGGAAGGAGAGGAAAGAAAAGCTCATACACCGGTAGCTGCGCGTCAGTGGGATGCCTTCCACTGGGTCCTGTTCCCCACCGCAGTCCACGAGGCCCTGTTCTCAGAGCCTGCCGGACTGCACAGGTTTGGCCTAAAGGTGACAGTTTAGTGTGCAGTGAAGCAGGCCGTTGAACCTGGACTCTGGCCGCCTGCCCCGCACCTTGGCAACCTGACCCCCCCTTCCTGAGTGCTCCCCGGGCTCTCTGCAGGCTCACCTGCCCCTCTCCGACATGGGGCTGCTGCCCACGCCCCTTAACACTGAGCACACGGGTCACAACGCTTCTCCAGGTCACACTTTCTAGCAACTTGCATGGATTTATAAGAAGCTTTCAATGATTCAATTTCAAATCCGAGGCCAGGGGTATGGGGAAGACATATGGAGAAGATGCTGTCTCAAGTAGCCGGAAGCCCACGGCCCTGCCTTGGCGAGCAGACCACGCGGCACCATTTGACTGGGTGCATAGCCTTCCATTTTCAGGTCAGCATCCAATGGCCTCTCTCCGACCCTAGGTCCCTTGCCGGAGCCCTGTGCGTGTCCTGATGCAAGCATTTTCCATTCTTCTTTGGTTCCTGTGCTTTTCGTGTAAGAGCTCATCAGGAAAGTCCCTGCCTGTGTCTCGGAGCCCTCCTCTGTGTGCGGCCACAGGTGTCCCACCCTAAGGGTACAAGGAGGCCACCAGGACGGACAGGAACCTGGGTGCCGACCCCTCGCCCAACAAGCTGAGACTCGGAGGGAGATTCTCACCGTCAGCTTCCACCCTCTCCCCCACCCCCCCAGCACCCTTGGGTGCCCAGGGCTCCAAAGCCAGGCTTCCAGGGACCACAGCCAACCTCAAGGAACGGGGAAGGTTCTTCTCTCAGCTTCTGGGATGGCGGGTCCAGCCCACCGGCGCAGAAAATGCTGGGAAGTACTGAATCCAGAGTAGGACGGGTATCACTGAAGTGGCGCTCGTGGGACCCAGAGGCAGCTATGGAAGAGGAGAATTGTACTTGAGGCCCTTAATCCCGCTAGGCCAGCCTCACTAAGAAACACCTAGCAGGTTAGCAGAGTGCAGGCCTGGGCGTGTCTGGGCGGTCGCGTGCAGCGACCCCTGTCGCTTCCTCTCCCCGGCACCGTGGGCCTGCTCTGACCCCCAGCTGCCATCAACTAAGCACGCTTCCTCCACCACATTCTTCTGCCATGGCGTTTCCGTGGTGAGCCAGCTGACCCCGGACAGAAGCCCACATAAGAGCCACATTAAACCTCTCTCCTTCCAGTATGAGCGTCTGGTGTGTGTCAGCAGCAAGAAAGCTGGCTGATACCAAATTGGAAGACTAACTTTCTCTACACAAATTAAGAGGAAGTTGTTGTATAAATAACCCTGCGAAAATCTTTGAAGTCAGAAAAGTAAAACTTTTTAAAAATATAATTAACCCCTTCCTGTATAACTTTGGAACTTCAAAATGTCCTCACTATTACCAATAGAAAAATGTAATTTAAGAATGTATCTATTTCACATAAATGACTTAACATGAATTAAAATATAATTAAAATGTTATAAACAGATCTACAGCTTCCATAATGCTTTTGAGTTTGGAACGTTTTATTATAAGTATACCCTTTTGCTAGACCAGAAGAGTTAAGATTTCTCTTGGGAAAATATTACTCACCATACCATACTTTTCTTTTAAAATTAATCTTGGATATTTTTATAACTTTTACTAATACTACCAAGTATTACTTAGTATACCAAGAACGACATTTATTAGAAAACTTCCGAACTCCTGCTAGCTGGCAGGACTCTGAAGAAGACTGAGTTCATAATCACAGAGCTGAGCCGGTGCTCACATGCCCCACTGTGGGTCACGGGAAAGCACCCAAGCAATGCCCCAAACACCCGAGTTTCCTCTCTTCTCTGCAAGATGACGAAGTAATACACATTTCTAAGTAGAAAGATCCAAGAGGGCGAGCACGGGGGGCCCATCCTGAACATGCCTCCTAACAGGTGCATAACAGAACGCCAGCGGTGCGGTGCAAGCAGACAGCCAAGGCTTATCCCTAACGAGCGCAGGCGAAATGCTGAACCCACAGGACTCACTGGCTGTTTGCTGTCCTCAGTGAACGTGATGCTTTCCGGCACCATAACATTAGGACTGGGTTTTCGATTTCCATGGGTCATTTCCCATCAGCCCCTCATGGGTCATGACATAACCTTAGCCCTACGTGAGTTGGCAGTGCAGTCTGGGGCACACTCTGGGAATCAGGGGAGCTCCACTGTACTCTGCTTTCTCTGGGTAGCTCAGTATGCTGCTATCTGGTGTTTTGAGACCCTGAGTTTAAAACCCATGCAGGACAGGAATCTCCAGATGTCACACCTGCTGCTTAGTTCATGTCAACCAAATTGTCAAACCGGTCCATATGTGTGCATGTGTGTGAGTGTGTGTGCACATACATACATAGCGATCAAATCGGTAGCTTCTAACTGAAAGAGGGGAAGGGAGACGACTTCCCTACCTATTTTGATAGGCTAAGATACGATCATAGCACTACCTTAGGTTACAAAAGATGCTGAACTATCTAAATATGTTTTCTGAAAAAGAGATGATATGCATCCGCAGAAGTACGTTTTACCATCTGTAGACCTTTGGATAAACACTCTCAGTGGAGGATCAGAGAGATCTTTAACAACGAGCAGACAATGCCGGAATAAGTACAATATGAAAACACGTAAAATACGAGGGCGGAGGGGAAGAATCTCGGGCCAGATTGGGAAGATGGAAGGGAGGGAGGAAAACGGACAGGGAAGGAGAGACGAAAACTTAGACTGGCTATTTGAAATTGGCTTTTTGATATTTCTATCAAAGAGCCGACCTCAAACATGTTGAAAGCGCTAAGGAGGCAGCCTGGGACGTCACTGTGAGATGAGACTTTCCTCCCTTGTTCCATTTCATGCATCTCTTACATATTCATACTGTGGCTATAAACAGAGTCAGATCGGAGCGGGGCTCACCTTCGATGTGCCCATGTTCCTGTCGTGTCTCGGTAAAGCCACGGCCACCCTGAGGAACCTCACAGCCCAGGAGGCAGCCTCATTGGACTGCGGGTCCATTTTTTCCTGATTGGCCCAAAACATGGCTCCGGGGACAAAGCTACTAACAAAACCAGATTACAAGGACCATGTGACCAATGGATCCACTGAACACACACTTACCAGAGATGCACTCGTGGCATGCAGAAGAGCTGACCTGGTGGGGCACAGCAGCGGCCACACGCCTACGCCAGGACATGGTGGGAGAGCTCATCCCATCAGCATCACCATGGGGAAACGTTTCAAGATCAGGAAGATGTCGTGGTTAGCCACGTAGAATCACACGTACAGACACACACACGCATGGAGCATTTTCACCCCAATATGTGACTCTTCATTGGCTCTTACACACGTTTAACTTTTCTGGTCATTTCAGGGTTATTTTGATTTTGACAAAGAGCCAGATTTGTAAGTGAAAAAAGAAAAACACAAAAATGCTTTTATTTGGCAGAAGCCATCCTGAACATTTTGAGTCAATTCAGGACACAGAGGCAACCTCGACAGCCCAAGTACCTCCGCTCAAAAGACGCCGAGCTGTTTCTGCATCGCGGGGACGGCGGGGTGGGGGGCTGGAAGTGAGGGGCTCGTGCAGTGTCTCGTGTAGAAACAACGTTTTTATTTAAATACCCACTGCCCGAGGTGATGTCGCCTCCTACACGGCCATGGCGATGCTTAGCAATAGAAGCGAAGCACTGTAGAGATTATTAACAGGAACAAGTAGTCAAATAGAATACGCATGTCCATCGACTCTAATAAATGTTATTGGAAACTTATGAATTCTTAATTTCTAGAACTTTCCACCTAGGATTGTTAGACCCCAGTTCCTCTGAGTAGCTGAAATCTGGGAAATCCCACTCCTGGGTAAGTGGTGGCAAACTCGTGCACCTGCTTACGCGCAGGCTTCCCAGAGACAGGGACACGCCAGTGAGCACACAGGTTTTCTCATGAACCGCCACCCCCTTAGGTGAACAAAGGCCTGAAATCAAATTCTTGTGCACGGACGGCTTCTCATAAAGTGGACGACACCAGCGCCTCCTCCCTGAGCCCTTCCCCTGGACACTACCCGATTTCACCAGTGAGCCTAAGGTACGACTGCCTCACGACCTCATTTCCGTGTACCCCGCTGCCTCCACGTTCCTCGACAGTCCCCTCAGGCTGCACGTGAGAGGCGCTGGACACCACAAGCTTTGGGCCTGGCGCTACATATTTAATGGTCGCTAAATAGTGAAATAAGCCCTTGGTTATGAATGAAGTATGGCGCTTGTATTGTCAACTTATGGGCCTATTCTGTCTTTATTCTGTCAAGGACTTAAATTGGATAAATGGACAAGGGGTAAAAAGTCTGCCAGAAAAATGAATAAATGATAACCCCTTTGACTTGGATTGTGGAATTATAGCTGATTTATTCCTCCTGAGACCTGTTTTCAACTTTCGGTTATATCATAACATGATGTTAAAAACAATCTTTAGATGGCTTTACATAAAACACAATAAAACATGGCATTTGGAGGTCACATTAATAAAGAAAAAAACCCTAAGAAATCTAGCCTTGGAACAGAGTAAGGCAGAAAAACACCTCCAGAGAGGCAGAAATCAAGTTCCCACCAGGTTCCTGGAAATGGATTCCAACTTTTGCTAAAAATGTTCGTCCCTGTGTTTGAGTGAGTGAAGTCTGAAGTCCCCTGTAACAACTCATACCATGTCCCTAAATGTCACACCTTCCCCCAGGATACGGTGCTTATTAAATTCATATTTATGTGACCGAAGCTGAAGGCAGTGTGGTGTGAGGAGCGAGGTGGAGCAGAGCACCGTGCCAGCCCCCCACGTTATTCAGAGGAAAGGGGTCACCTGAGCTCTCGCTTGGCGCCTGGCTCTCCTCTCCCCACTAGGACCCGCTCCTTGCAGAGCTACCGGAGCTCACCCTCACCCACCCCAACCATATAGGCAAGTGACTGAAATCCAACTGGGCTGATTCCCCTTCTCCCCGTCACCCCAGCCCTAGGTCCACCCCACAGCCCTACTGAGCCCCAAACCCTTCCTACTGGCCTTTTATCTTTCTTATCCATCTCCATTAATACTCAGAATGAGACTTATGAGACCAAATCACTCTGAGGATTTTAAGAAATAGAACCTGTCAAGGGTTTTACTTGTCACTCATGCAAAGCTCAAAGCCCCTCAACAACTGGCCAGCCTTCACCTGCCCTGCCTTGTACACTGATGGCCACATGCACACCCTCCTTCCACACGGAGTCAGAGAGACTCTCAGGCTGACAGGGCTGGAGTTGCACCATGATGTGCTCTGCTCGTCTGTTTTCCAAAATTCACACGCTGCCGCCTAAACCTACATCCCAGAGTATGAAGAGCTGAGATCTTCAGTGGGTGGTTAAGTCTTAAGTGTGGGGCCTTCATGAGTAAGATCAGGGTCTTCACCAAAGAGGCCACACGAGGACCCCCGTGAGGACGAGCTAGACGCCTGTGTCTTTAGGGAAGCAGGGCCCTCAGATGGTCCCACATTTGCCTACATATTGGCCTAGTGCTTCCAGCTTTTAGAAGACTGAGCAATCAATTTCTCTTATCTATAAGTAACGTGGTATAAGGCACTTTGTCACAGCAGCAGAACAGAACCAAGACCTGCTGTGCCCGCACAGGCACCGCTCATCCTTGCCTGCGTCCCGCCTGACACGCTTCTGAGCTTACTGTCCCTCAGCTGAGGACACACACTTTCACCGTCGGCGTAGCTACTCGTGGGAACCTGCCACCATCCTCCTCTACAACACACTCTCCACAGAGGCCAGGCTGTTCTGGGCCACCCCACCTGACGTCAATCTGTGAACTTCATGCTGCTCCAGGGAGCAACAAAGGCCCAGATCTGCTCTCTGTTCTCTGCCACCTAGCCCTCCCCTCCTTCCACCCTTCAGACACAGCGGGCCTGACCTGGCCCCCAGACCCTCCTTCTCCTGCCCTCCCCATCCCGTCCTTCCCAAGGGCTGTCTGCCACCTCTCACCCACAGTACCCTGCTGCAGCGTCTGGTCCTCAGAGGAAGGGGTTCACGGGGCTGAGGTCTACCTTCCCTGGATGCCCAAGGCCACCCCCTTCTTTCTCTCTTCCTACTTCTGGTGTCTTGCTCAGGACCACATGTGAGGTCTTGTGCATTGCCACGTGTGTCGTGGGCGTCCAGTCCATTCTTACATACAGAAGTGGCAAACAACGATACAGCAATGATCACACTGTCAACAGCAAAATCACTGAGTGCTGTTTCCCAGACAATGCAGCTGTGCTGCCTCACTGGACGTGAACAGGTGAGAGTTATGAAGATGCCCATAATAGCCACGGTATAACTGACGGCAGCTCCTTCAAACCCACAGGACGCATATGTGGTGAGGGAGGACCCAACCAAGACCTCACCCACGAAGGCCAGGCCCTGAGCCACTCACCTGTCCCCCCAGCCCACCGTGCGGACACAGAGAACTGGGGATACTCCAGAACCAAAAAGGAGAAATAATGTGACTGTTCCTATAGTTATGAACATAACCCCGGCTACACAGAGGGACGGTGCTCCTGAACACAGCAAGAAACTACAGAGGGTCAAGCGGTGGCACAGTGACCAACCAAAGGGACACAAGTGACCGGGAGCAGGGGCCGCGATGGGAAGAACCCAAAATACATCCTCAAAGGACTCACACATCAATTTTCCACAGGGTAAGTTCATGGGAATTCATAACCACCCGAGCAGAGAAAACCCAGCGCCTTGCTTTGCATTAGTAAATAAGCTCAAGGGAAACTCAACTCCTGAGACAAGGAAACAGAAGCAAGGAAGGGGTCCCGGAGGCCAAAAGGCGGGCACATAAACCAGCCCAAATTAGGGGCTCTTTTAACTGGTTAATTAGAAGTAGCTAAGATTGTATTTCAATTCATATGGCTTGGCCTGACTTAATGAGAAAAGTAATTTTTCATATAGCAAATGAGTCACTTAGCAAAGAAAGGGTCCCTCTGGTTATTATTCTAATAAATGAATACTTAAAAATGTGCATTAAAATCATACTGTGTGTGTGTGTGTGTGTGTGTGTGTGTGTATACATATATATACACACACACATATACATATACATATGGTGATTTCAACTCAGACCCCAGCCCAGGCCCTGGGGGTACAGGATTACTCACTCATTGGTGTACATCTTCTGTCAGATCCCAGCTGGTACCTGCCAACATTTTTCATCCCAAACATTTATCAAATAACTACGGATACAGCACACAATCATTTCAGAATGCCAGAAAAAACTCACATGCAATCCAGAATGGCCACAGATAATTCAGTCAGTAGCAACCTTCCTTCGCAGAAAAAAAAAAAAATTGTATAAATAAATTTTACTTTTAGTAACATAAATTGGGCTGGATAGGCAATATATTTCTCATAAACACAGTAAAAAAAATCTCTACAGTATTCTCAACACCATTTGATTTGTTTTAAAGAACTTATAATTTTAGAATTTAATAAAGATTTCTAGGACTCTCCTGCAGATTGAAAACAATGACCGTATTCAACTGACAGTACCGGGACACGTCCTGCCCAGGGCAGCTCCTGCATTGCTCAGTAGACATTTTGACTATGTCTTTTCATTCCTGCCCTGATGCCTTCTTATAAACGATTCAAGGTAATAGAATATTTCTGAAAAGCTACTTTGATTTTCCTTAAACACATATAACCTTAAAATTGGTAAAAACCTCTGCCTGTTGCCACATGTGAAGGAAACTCATTTTTTTAAGCACACACGCTGTGACCGTAGCCCCGCTGAGTCCCTTACACACGCACCTTAGCAGACTATCCTTGTGAGCTTCTGAAAGTATGGTCCTGTCCTTACTGTTCTGGAAGGTGAGAATGGCTAGGATCCCTGCCGAGGAGACTTCCACGTGGGAAGCCACAAAAGAAGAGGAATTCTGCTTAAACTGCTTCCTGTGTAGGACTGCTCCTCACAATGGATTCCCACCGGGCGCTGAACAAGGCCTTGTTTTAGTTGGCAGACATCCCCAGCTCCCCAAGGAAAAGGTGACCACAGTCAGGTGACCCGCGATCATGACTCTCTGTAGTCCATTACCCAGCAGGCCCAGCACTTAAGTCGGAATGCGGCTTTACAGCAAGGGATGAAGGGGCTTTCCTCTGATTTTTATTACAGGAGATAAGCATGCCCGGGCACACCCACAAGAGGCTGGTCGGGCCTAGCTTGCAGCCATTTCTGTCTTCACTTCTTCCCCCTTACTACACACACCAAGGAAACAACCCAAAACTCCTATTTTCAAAATTTAACTAAGTTTACAATTAACACATGAGCAATAGTTCAGTCATGTCTGGTGCCCAGAACAGCAACACTGCTGTAGACTGGGTAGTTTTATATGAAGAATGTTTCATTTCTCACAATTTTAGTGGCCTACCTGAGTTCAAGACCAGGGTGCCAACATGTCTGACGCCTGACAAGGGCCTACTCCTGGTTTCCCAGGCCCCTGTCCACTGCTCTTGCCCCCGGCCAGCAGGGTGATGTAGAGCCACAGCCTCTCCCATTCTGTTTGGGTCACTAACGCCATCGTTAGCCTGGGCTCTCATGACTACTTACCTCCCTAAGGTCTCAACCTCTGGAACCATCTCATTAAGGGATAAGGTTTCAAGAGCACAATTTTGGAGAGGACACCCCGTAACATCCTTACATGTTATAATTGTGCTTGGCGTTGGAAACAGAGATATTCCGAATTTTATGTAAAAGCAGCGAAGACCAGTACAAATGACAAGCTATGGCAGCTCGGGCAGAAGGTTATTTATTTTGTGTGAACTGACTTCACACTCATTTCTCTATCTCTCAGGAAACACTACACTCTGAATCTCTGGGTGCTTGACCGGCCAACAATGTAGAAACACATCTCCCCCGCCCCCATTTTATTGATATGCGTAAGTGCAAAATTTAAAGTTTACAGTGATCTTGAGCATTTTGTGCACATATACATCTTGGCGGGGTTACAAGGCCTCTCCCTCTCTCCTTTTGGCAATCCTGGCCCCCACCCCAGTTCCCATTATTTTCCATATTAAGTTCCATGAGATAATTGTAATCTGGGTCTCTCATATCAGAGAAACCATCTGATACTTCACTTCCTGCTTCTGACTCACTTCATTAAGCATGATGGTCTCAAGTTGCCTCCATTTGCCGACAAAAGCCTCCAACCTATCTGACTTTATAGATGCACAGTATTCCACTGTGTATAAATACCACAATTTGTGTATCCCCAGGTCTGTTGCTGGGTATTTTGGTGACTTCCACAGTTTAGCTACAACCCTATTGAAAAATGGGCAAAAGAAATGAAGAGACAGTTCACTGATGAAGAAGTTCAAATGGCCAACAAATACATGGAAAGATGTTCCACATCTCTAGCCATAAGAGAAATGCAAATCAAAACAACGCTAAGATACCAGCTCACGCCAGTGAGAATGGCCTACATCAACAAGTCAAATAGCAATCAGTGCTGGCGAGGCTGTGGGGAGAAAGGAGCCTTCCTGCACTGCTGGTGGGAGTGTAAACTGGTACAATGACTATGGAAAGCAGTATGGAGATCTCCCAAGATTGGAAATAAATGTCCCCTTCCTGCAGCGATGCCCTTCCTGGGAATATTACCCAAAGAGTTAAAAACAACACATAACAGAGATACGTGTATACTCATGTTCTCAGAAACACATTCTTACAATTCAGCACATTTTCATATATCTGAGCATTATGATTATGGCCTGAAAAACTATGATTTTAAAATAAAACACTAGAGAAACACCTAACAAAGCCCATAAGATAGTTTGCCTTCTAATTGCCCTGGAACTGATCTGAAGTTTATGTCTTTTCCGTTCACATAATTATTTTTGTCCATATCTCGATGTCATAGCTACTAGCTGCCTTTCTAAATTCTTTATACATTCAAGAAATGCTGAGCTCACAACAGAGACCGTGGGCTGTGAGGTCTGGGCAGTCCCTGGAGTTACTGTAATCTTAGGTATTTTCCTTAAAGAAATGTATTTTGAGGTCCAGGTTTGAGATACGCTCCGGAGAAGCAGGACTGCTAAGTGTTT
Source organism: Ctenodactylus gundi (assembly GCA_004027205.1). Classification (NCBI taxonomy): domain Eukaryota; kingdom Metazoa; phylum Chordata; class Mammalia; order Rodentia; family Ctenodactylidae; genus Ctenodactylus; species Ctenodactylus gundi. Next base: position 154,889 of record PVKB01000699.1, read on the forward strand.
TCGACCCAGGAAGCTTATTTTTGTTAGAGTGCAGCTCTTTATCATTTTGCTTTAAACAGATCTGACTTATTTAAATGGGAAAAAATGACAGCCTTTCTTAGGTGTGCTGGACGCAGTCGTTTCCAGGGAAATTAGGTTAAGAGTGCCTTACTCATGGTACTTCCGCAGAGAGCAGGGAGTGAATGCGTGAGGACTATACTTTTCTGAGCCAGCTCTAGGCAGCTACCACAGACCTCGCCCACACGTGTCCCGTCCGAGCCGCACACAGCTGCGATGCCCACACAGCTCTTCAGTTGCAGTGGGTAAATTCAACAGCAAGTTCCAAGTACCAAGGAGATTTTGAAATTAATTTAGGCATGCCGGTGTTTCCTTCTGTGGGATGATATATTAGCTTTCCTCACACAATATCTTGTTCTTGCTCCCTTGAGCACGAAAGTATTCTCCTTGCAAGTTTCCCACTATCCATATACATTTGGATCTACCACACTGTTAATTTTTTTATCTCACTTCACATACCCACCATGGTTTGGCCAGATCTGCCCTAAAGTACTCTGAATTTCAGTGGTGTCAATCCTAGCGGTCCTAGGGCAGCTACCAAAATTGCATTTCCTAAGAACACAGACTGTGCTGTCTAAGGATGAGCAAGCACCTTGCTCTTGGGCTGCACGATGATGGAGATCCAACTGTAACGGCATGTGCTGGGCAATACTTAGATTTTTAATAATACAGATATGACAGCTGTCACTAAAATGCTGATGGTAAAAAAACCACAATGTAACTATAGCCATCTGATTCTTGACCAAAGAGCCAAAAACAAACATCAGATGAAAAAACACCACTTTAACAAATGGTGCTGAATGAAATGAATATTCATGTGCTGAAAATTAAAACCAGATTCCAGTCTCTCACTCTGCAACAAAACCAACTCTGAGTGGATCGAAGAGCTAGGTATAAGACCTGAAGCTTTGAAACTGCTGGAGGGAAAGAATGCGGAACCAGTGGAAGCCACAGCTTGCGTGAAGACTTCCTACTTGGAACTCCAATAACACAGGAAATAAAGGTAAGAACCAACAAGTGGGACCACATCAAATTAAAGGACTTGTGCAAGGAAGCAATCAAGAGGCTAAAGGACCCATCACGAGAACAGGAGAGCGTTTTGTGACCTACCCACTCGCAGCAAGGTTAACATCTAGAAGAAGCAAACAATTCAAAGTACTTAATACCGACAATGGAAGAAAATAAGCCAATCAATTAATGTGCAAGGCAACTGAATTGAATATATACTTCTTAAAAGAAATACAAATTTTCAGTAAGCACATAGCCTTCAAGAAAACACAAAGTAAAAATATACCGAAATGCCACCTCTCCCCAGCTAGGTGTCTACCCTCAAGAACACTAAAACCAACTCAAGGGACAAAAGGAACTTTTCTTTCCACAGTGTGGGTGAGAATTAACAGTAGGACAGACCCTGTGAATCCCAGCATGGCTGGGGCTTCCTCCAAAACCAAAACTACCGACACTAGATGAGAAGGAGCTATGGGATCTCTCAGAGTATTCTTGAAAGGATTAACGTCAACAAACTCTAGTGACAACCAAAGACCAACGTCTATTGTGGAGCCATTCACAACAGCTAAGCCACAGCCACAGTCTATGTGTCCACAGACTGACAAACAGACAAAGAAACTGTGGTAATGTAGACACAATGGAACATTATTTAGCCATAAAAATTATGAAATCTTGTCATTTTCAGGAGTATATTTGAAATGAGTTAAGACAGACTCAAAAAATGTTAAATATTGTATTTTTTTCTCTTGTATGTGGAATCAAACCAAAAAGAAGAGATAAGAGGAAGGCAGGAAGATTGCTGGAGATGAGGAAGAGGTATGGGGGTATGAACTAAACGACACGCATGTACCATTCCGCCAAGGTAAAACCCATCACCTACAGAGGTAGTACATGCTAATACAATTAAAATGTAAATAATGACACAGTAGGTTTTTAAAAGGTCAATATATCTAGTATTAAATATATGAAAAGTCCTTGAAAATAAGTCTATGAGAAATTTAGTTTTAGTATTAACATTTTAGAAATCTGTTAACAAATATTTTCAGTGAAATTTGTACTTGTATTAAAAAAGTATTTTTAAAAGCAAAGTTATAGATTTCTCTGAAAATCGTGGTGATAAAGATTGCTGGGCCTTATCGAATAAAGACAGATCAATCCTTTCTTTCAAAACATATTGAGCGGCCCGAGAGTTTCTAAACAATATGAAACTGAGTCCAAGAATAAAAGTTTGAGCAAACTCTCACAAAGGCCGCAGGAAACCTCAGGAAAAAATAACAATATTTTCCCAAGTCGTACTCTGTGTGCATTTTTTACAGTTTTAAAGATCGCCTGCTGGTGAAAGTATTGGAAAAAGGCTCACAAAAACAACTGACAAAAATCCAGACAGTCTCGGCGACCTGAGATCTCTTCATTACCGCCCTCCTCTGCGCAATCAGAAATGTTCATCGAATCATCCCAGTGCCAGTTGCTCAGGCAAAGTCACAGAGCACCAAATCGCAGGTGTTACACGGGTGATGCAGTGGGGATTACCCGCTGCCGTCATGAGAACTGTGGGCTGCTTCCCAGAGGGTGGGATGTGAAGACCCATCGCATCCATTAGAAGGAAGTGAAGAACAAGGCAGGCCTGGTGCGGCACACTGCTAACCCGAGCTCTCTGGGAGGCTGAGGCAGGAGGACCGCAAGTCTAATCTCAGTCCGGACAGCTTAGCAACTTAGTAAGACCTTTCCTCGAAATGAATATAACTCACAAAAAGGCTGGGGGACCTGGGGCTGTAGCTCTGTGCAAAGGACCTGGGTTCAATCACCAGTAACAAAACATAAATAAGTTAACCAAACAAGCGCAAGGTTAGCACAAATCGGGAAGAAGAGACCACCAGAGGGCAGCTCCCCCACGTCTCTTTTTTGCTTTTACTGGGAAAAGTTAAAGGGAAAAGCAAAGCACCGGACACAAGAAAGGACCCAGCAGAGGGGTGTACCACTTGCTCCACCCCAGGTCAGAAACCCCAGGGAAGCGCCAACGCCCCTGTGTTCCTCAGTGTTCAGGGCGACACAGCGGCCACCGGCTACCGGGAGCTCTCAGGCAGCGAGCTCCTCCACGCCCCGAAGACCCCGCCCCGGGGGCCTAGGAGAGAGCACTGAGGAGCCCGCGGCCAGATTCCCCACCACGCGTAGCAATCCACAGTATGGACGATCCACAGGGTACTTACAGTAAAATGTGGCTGGTCCTAAAATGATTCTACTCCAGGACAGAAAGGGAACGAGACTGCACGGCCTAATTAACACTCAGCATCAACTCAGACTCTGAGCCAATGCGCTTAGTCAGGTGTTTCAGTCTCCTGATTTTTTAATGAGTTCAACTTATCGCTGACCTGGAATCACACTCTGTCTTTCCATCTGAGTGAGAGTCCTAGCTGGCAAGGCCAGTCCTTGCCCATGGGACCCTGTGCCCTGCAGAGTGTCACACGGAGCCTGCTCTGGGGACGCGGGCACAGCTGTGGCCCCACGTCATGAAACTGGTGTTGTGCTCTATGAGCAACACATCCGTGTTGAGAAGCAGGTGCTCATCCAAGGTGCTTCTGTGTCTTAACTCATGCATGCGCACATGGGTGGGAGATGCCCCAAGGGTCCTAGACGGCCATGATCTGGAATGGGGGGGAGACTTCCATCCAGGGTCCCCAGAGCACCATGACGTCATCCTGGATGCACCAAGGGGTCACAGGGCCTGATGATGCCACGCAAAACCAGAACCGAACAAAACCCAGGACAAGGCGCCTGGCACCCAGGTGGCTCTCCATCCAAATGCGAGGCCAGCCCCTGCCCCATGACACAATTACGTATTTGCTTTTCCCATGGTGCTTTGGTATGTGCAATGACACAAACCATTCTCTATGGCATCTGTAGCACTGAACCAGAATTTGCTCCAATCTCACCCTCAGGAACTCCAAGGACAAGGATCCTGGGAAACAATTTAAATGCATCCTTGTAAATGATTATAGGATGGTGTTGGGCCAAACCGCCTGGGCTCATAAGATCTGCAGTTGTGTTTTGTTCTGTTGGATACCACGAAGTGCCAACTCTAGAGCAAGTCCTACGCACGAATTGTCCCTTCTGCCCTTGCTCCTGCGAGGCAGCGGTACTGAGCACACAGGGTTACTCCCTTTGAAAATTAAAAGCTGGGATTGCTCTCGTTCGCCCCGTCAGTGCCTGGTGTCACTTTTTCCTCGTTGCTCTAATGTCATCAGGTGGAACAACACACGGCATTTATACAAAACACAAGGTAAGAAAGGTTAGTGGGTTCTAGAAACCTACGTCCTAAGTGACCGACACACGCCACGCCATTCCCTCTGCTTATTATATGTCCGTGTGGCTTTCAGTAAGTCACAGACGCCCCTGAGTACCATGTGCACAATGACATCCCATCTACAGGGAGGGGTCTGGGAGCCAAGGGCAGAGAGCCCGACAGGAGGTGCAGGCCCCGTGTGAGCTGGCCATGTTGCATTAGACGCCCTGCCCTGCTACCCAGGCTCCACTTTTCCTTGGGTAGAAAGTGTCATGACTAAGCAGCCAGGCCTGTAATCCCATCCCCTGCGGAGGCTGAGGCAGGAGGATCACAAGTTCAAACCTGACTTCGGCAATTTAGTGACTTAATGAGACCCTGTCTTGAAATAAAAATAACAAATATGGGCCGTGGGCTGGCGCTCAGTGTACAGGTCCTGGTTTGGACGCCCAGTACTGCACAAATAACTAAACAAACTTCCTCACTACACGGGCTGTTTGGAGGATTGATAATGTGCCGGCAGCGGTGGACAGCCCAAAGGAGCACAGAGATGGATTCTCTCTGTTCTCCTGTATTTCACGTGCTCTTGCCCACAATGCCCACCGGCCATCGTGGCCATCCCGAGAGGCTTCGTGCTGCCTACAAACTCCATGCAGCGTATCCTCCTCTTCCCTTCAGCCATAATGGAGGTGTTGCTCAGCCCCCTGGTCACTCTGACGATCGTTAGGGCTTACGTTGGCTCACGTTTCCAGAGGACTCAGTCCCCTGCCTGCTGACTCCCAGGCAGACATAGCCTGGTGGAAGGATGTCGGTGAGAAAGAGGGGAAGAGCTTCCCTCACCTCAAGTCAGGCAGGGGAGGAGGGGGGGAAGGAGCCAGGGACCAGAAGTCACCTCAGGTCACTTCCCCAGGGCCTCTCCACCCATCTCCACCTCCCCACGGCACACGCAGCGCTTGAACTCAACAGTGGCTGCGTCCATTCATGAATACAGCATCCCACGATCCGATCACCTTCCAAACACGTGGGATTTGAGGGTGTCCAATGGCTGAGTCCACTCATGAACACAGCACCCCATGATCTGATCACCTTCCAAACACATGGGATTTGAGTGTAGCCATCTTAGATCTAAACCCCAACAGTGATCTACTCTCTGTATATCAGACAAGCACCAGCTTCCCGAACCTGCTATCCCTCCATCTCCTGCCCCAGCCCACCCTCCCCTGCAGGACACCCTGAGCTCCAGAGTGTGGATGCCTTGCTCAGTCATGGCACCCGAACGTGCCCTCTTCCCTGCCCCACAGTGGGCACGGCTTGATGGACACGGCCTCCCTTCACTGCTGTCCTATGCCCAGTCACAGCCACGCTCTACCGATCTTGAGCCCCATGCCCCTCTGACCTCGTCTCAGTCACCCTCATCCACACGTGTCTCCCCTTCTGAGCACCAGCCCCTGCCCGGCACCCTCACAGAAGGACAAGCTGCCCCTAGAGTCTCTCTACTCATTTCTTCCCCACGCTGCCCAACTTTGCCAAGGTTACCCACCCCCAGTTCAAACACACTTAGCCCATGGCTCTAGTCATTTTCTGAAGCATATCTGGAAATCTTAAGTATCTGTACTTTTGAGGTGTGACAAAAAAAATATGTTGTCAAAGCCAAGTGCCACCCAATGGCAAGGCAGGTGTATAAAAACCACCACAGTGTGCCCTCAACGACTCCATTCACTGGACCCAGCCATGTGCAGCTTCCGGCTCTTCTCCAAACGTAAAGTCAAGTGACAGGAAACGTCAGTGTTGAGCTGACTCACACATCAAGGCAGCCATGACAGTGCACCTGAGGAAGCACACACAGATTTCCATAACTTCTTCAGACAGTGATAAGAATCATGGGGTAAGTATGTTGGAAGAGAGAGAGAGAGTTTTTATTGACGGCAATGTGTATTTCACTGTATTTAAAAAATTTTAAACATTCATTCTGCTTTTTACTTTACCTCATGTGTTTATCGGTACATGGTTTCTAATCGGAAACTCTTTGCAACGACGCCACAAGAAAGAGGGCCACATCTGACATTTTTTACTTTTTGGTAATGTCGGGCAGGGTGTTATGTCAGTATTCATCAGGGGTAAAATGGATGTGCAGCAAGTACTCAGTGTTTTTAATGAATAAAAGAAAAACACGTGAATTAGTTGTTTTAGCAATCAGTCCAGTAGATTGAAAATCCCTTTCTAAAATTTAACTCAACTATTTAGAAATGTACGCTAATAGCCATCCACATACATCCTTAATTGGGTGATATTAAGGTACTTACCAAAGTTGATTAAATATTAATATCTAAAACAATCTAGCTTTATTTCATGCATTTTCCACAATTTTACTTACTTCTGTAGGATTAGCTTTTTCAAAAGTTAAGAGGATTGTAGTTGAGGTTTATGCGTGTATAAATACCTAATGCTCCCAGCTAAGTTTTGTTAATTCAATAAGCAATGTGGAGCCATCTCCATGGTGACTAACATTAGATTTGGAACTTTTTGTAATATTGCTTTGATTATTCTGAGCAGAGTAACAAAGACTAGATGATAATTTATGGTTTCCCTAGTATCTAATATGCATATTATATATGCTAATCTTCTCTAATATTTGTTTTCTTTTGCCCTGATTATGTTTTATTATTTCCAGACATCACATTTTCTTCTAAATGTATCAAAGTTAAGGTAAAAGGGAGAAAATTCACTGCTTGTCTGCAAACCTCTTCCGGCTGGCCAACACCATAGCTGTCCTTCCCGACAGAGTGATGCTCCGGACTTCCTGGCAACCTCATCTGTGAATCACCGAACTCGCCACGCGGACATCCTACGCCTCGAATGGCACATTCACCTTAGCTTTGCAAGCACCCGCGTGAGCGACCTCAGGCCACGTTCCCTCTGGCTCTCCCTCCCAGGCCACAGGAGCTCACTGCCTCTCGAGCTCCAAGCTGTGCGCGCCTTGCTGGACAGCAGATCTCTCACGAGGGCAAGTTCCCCACGTGCTTCACGCCTCGGCAATCAGCTCTGGTTTCTCCCTGGAAACATCCCCTGGACCCCAGGACGGCACAAACTGTACCCTCAGAGCCCCTCACGGCTCCCCTGTGCCTCTTCTGTGTTTACCCTATGGGATTTTCTAGGGCCTTGCATGCAGGTGAATATTAATTAAAAATAAAGGATAGATGTCATTAGGGAACAAACCCCTTGACTTTCTGTAGTCCCTGGTGCATGGCAGGCCTCTAAGAAATGTCTTTTCAGTGTGTCGACACAGGATGAAACAGCTTACACATACCTACAATACTGTGGGTCAGAGAGAACGTAGAAACGAGCCCCTATGCAAGTACTGGACTTCCAAATCTCCCATATTGGGTGCAACAGAACATGGCTTGAGAGATGTGGGCTAGCCAGACTCACCGAACATCGACGCAGCAAGGCTCACAGTTGAAGTCAGATTTGCTGCCAGTATTAAAAAAAAAATGTTCACATCTTGTCACGTGCTAACAAAACATTTCCAAGTATCTCAGTATATTGAGACACTCGGAATATTCCCCAGTGTGAATTAAACATAAATCTTTCCAAAAAACATTCAGAAACTTATTAATTTCTTATTTTGTTATAAAGGCTCTCTAAACAGGAATGGGGGCGTGGTGGGAAGCTCATTTTGCTGGATTCTGGGTTTTAAGTCATCTTTTGCAAACTGCTTTGTGAAAAAGTATGGACCCAATATACTTAATTAAAGACCTTCGAAACAGCATCTTGTCCTTAATTAAATTAAGAGATATGTTTGAGCGTTTGCCACGTACGCGGCGTTGGGTTAAGCACTGGAGGATTTTCCTCTGCTGGAAACTGTTTTAAAGAGTTATAAAAAGCAAGAAGAAAAAGCAGGTAGAAAGAATGCTAAAGTAAGAAGACTCTGTTGCAAGACCTAAGAACAGCACAGGCAGGCAAGGCGCAAGGACAGCGCCGAGACCTGGAAGCGAGCGACCGTCAGGCAGCGGGCCCCCCACCTAGGTTTAGAGGACGCTTCCAGGGGAAGTATTCGAGATGGCCCGCGCCCTTCCTGGCCTGGATTTCCACCTTTCCCTACATTTCCGGCTGCTCTTTATTCTATCTTGCTGTTGACTTCTCAGATTCCATTCTCAATGTTACCCAACACGCAGCTGCACCATTTGCACCAAGTCGCTCGTCACACGCACAAGTACACAACTTCATGTGTGCTGCTCTTCTGTGTTTTCTCTTTTAGAGAAACCTTTTTGTCCCATTTTCCCCCGTTTTATTAATATATGTACGTGATAATGTTTCTATTGAACTTTAGTGTTTTGTGCACATATGTATTAATCAAAATCACAATCTCTTCCCCCCACGGATACCCCTCCCCCATTCTGTTCTATACAATGACTGGGATCTGGGTTTCTCACCCTGGGGCAACCATGCAATATTTCGCCTTCTGCGTCTGGCTCACCTTTCTGAGCATGATGGTCTAAAGTAGCCTCCATTTACCTACAGAAGCCTCAAACCTACCCTTCTTTATAGAAGCACGGTACTCCATTGTGTACATATAGCACAACATGCGTGTCCGTTGGTCTGCTGATGGGTATTTTGGTGTCTTCTACATTTTAGCTATTGTGGGCTGTGAGATTTGAACATAGGTATGTATCTACCTCTTTTATATGATGCTTTTAAGTCTTCTGGAAGGATTCCCAGAAGATGTTGTCTTAGTTACATTTTCATTACTCTGACTCAATACCTGACATCCACAAATTTTGTAGATGAAAGGTTCATTTGAGCTCACGGTTTCAGAAGGTCACAGTCCACTCACGGGCAGCTGGCAGCAATGGAAGGACATGGCAGAGGCCAAGGTGGAGGCAGCTTCTCACAACATCACACACAGGAAGCTGAGTCTAGGCGAGTTGAGACTAGTTGTCCAAGGAAGCAGGAAGCAGCTTAGATATCCACCCAGGTCTCATCCCAGGGATCAGCCCCTCCTGGATCCAGGCATGGAAGGTGTGGTAAGCCCCCACTACATGCCTACACATGCCTGTAATCCGCCCCTCTGGACTAGGCCCCAATCTCCCAACAACACATAGTTCTATAGACAATCTATAACAAGTACACAAGACTTCTGGAGGACATTCCAGATCCAAACCACAATAATTTCCATAGCCCATTTTTAATCAGAGCTTTGAGTCTGAGGGGTTTTCTTCAGTTCATTGAATATTCTAGTTATTAGCATCCTGTCTGAAATAAAGGTGGTGAAAACTATACAGTACTGGCACGAAAACAAAAACTGACCAACGAAACAGAACTCAAAACTCAGAGACGAACTCAAATACTATTAGCTTCCTGGTTTTTGTAAAGAGTGAAAAGCACACCCTGGAAAAGGGGCAGCCTCTTCAACAAATGGGGCTGGGAAAATTGGACACCTTCACGCAGAAGAGTGAACTGAGACATATACCTGTCACTGTGTACCAAAATCAAATCAAAGTGGATTAAATACCTACATACCAAAACTGAAACACTGAACCTTCTTCAAGACAAACTAGGCAAAAGTTGTAAAAATACAGGCGTAGGTAAGGACTTTAAGACACCCGATGCCAAAGTAGCCCTCAGAATCAACCAACAGGGTTATTATATTTAGAAGTTTCTTCAGAGCAAAGGAAATTATCAACAGGGTATTCCACGTTTTCCACACTTACGTTTCTAAAAGCATTAATTTTAAAATCGTTTAACGGTGTCAATGTTCTCATCATAAGCTGTTAGAGAACCTCATGTGATAATGTGGGTCAGTACTGTGACGTGTGGCGTGACTTTCGGTTTCTGTCTGGCGACGAGAGAGGAGGAGTGAGGACAGCACCTACTTCCTTTCTCGACATGGAGAGCTGGATGGGGACGCGGCAGCTGCTGAACCGGGACTGGGGAAGGGAACCGTGGGGCGACGGCAGTGGGGAGGCAGCGCCCCGAAGATCTGAGGCCAGCCCCGCCCACTGCAGTCCCGTGCCAAAGGGCTCGGGGGTCAAGACACCGCACGCCGAGGTCCCCAGGTACCGCCGCCAGCAGCACGCGGGCTCAGGAACACGAGCTCACCGCTCCCTCGGTGCCCCATTTGTTAGCATGTCTGCGTGCAGCACACGACGGCTGCATGGCGCAGGCGTGTTCCGCGCACGCACACACGCGCCGAGGTTCCAGCTCCCCTTCCCGTCACCACCCACCTTCTCCCCTCCACCGCAGACATTTGCTTCCACAAAATGCCTCCATTCCAGGCTCCGGTCATTGGTTGGTGCCCCGCACCAGGGCGGGTCCACCCGTCTCCATTTGCTGGCCTACCCGTCAATCACCGTAGACGCACTCAGAAACCCAGTTTGCTGAACCACGGGGAGCTCCCTGATCCGTTCAAGTGGACACGCGCCTAACATTCACAACTACTGACACGCCACGCGCGGCATGCCAGCGACTGCTGTGAACCTCAGCCCAAGTTGGGGGTCCAGCTGCCCCGCGCCCCGGCTCACCTGCTGCTCAAGTGTCACCCAGGAGGACAGCGGCCTGCGAAAGGGGCCATGCCGGGCGTCGCCGCCCCCAGCTCTACCTGCCCCCGCTCCCTCGCCTGTCTCGACCCTCTTAGCCCAGCTCTGCAGCAAAGGCTGCGCCCCCCGCACTCTCCCCCCTCTCCTTGGCTTCCCTGGGAGGGGTTCACGTCAGCCACCTGCCTCATTCCGCACCTTGAACGCTTTAAACAGGAGGGCCTCACCAGGCGTCTGGCCTTTCTCTCTGCAGGGTCTCAGCCCCGGGCGGGTTCGCATGGGCATTAGGTCCCATCAGCCTTCCCTCTGTCCCAGGCCCTCTCACACAAGGGGCAGCCAGGGGTGGCTGAGCAGGCGCATCTGCCAATCAAAGAATGCATGCGAGGTTCACTCTCATAGTTACAAGTTAAAATATTCAAATTAATTGTAATTAAAAATGCATGGTTGAAAAATGTATTCAATTAACAGTGAATTCTGCTTAAAAATTTAATTTGTTGGTGGAAGAAGTCAGCCAATGGAATGGGAGGGGGAAGTGTTATATTAGAATTAATAACAGTTGTTTCAAAATGGGACTTTTATGAGTAAAAGGAACAAGACAGAGTCAGAGGACAGTGATAAAGTATTTTGAATTTAATATGTATTCGTTTAATTTCGTCTTATTGCTTTCCATTCAACATTGTTAAAGTGTGCTTAAGTTGTGGCTTGGTTTTTTTTTTTTTTTTTTTTTTTTTTTCCTTTTTAAAAGCCTGGCAGATCGTGGCAACAGCTGCTTTCCGCTGTTCTGGAGCCTCACACGTTTTAGAGCCCGAGAGAAATCTAAAAGCAAGGACGAGTCCATGCTCATTCACAGCACACAACATAGGTTCATTTTAACAACCGCGGCATGACAACAGATCAGGGTCAGCTTAGAAAAAAGTATGTTTTGGAATTAACTGCTCAAATTTAAGAACACTTAGTGAATAAAGAGATGCCGTTTACATCCAATCAGCTGACTCCTTCATCAGTTTCCAGAAATCCTGTCCGGATTCCACCGTTACACCAATAGCACCAACACGGAGCCCGCAGGGTGGGAGGGCAGAGAAAGCCCCTGCTGGCTGAGCTAAAGACTCAGCAGCCTGGCTGGGAGCAGCACGGGCTGGGGTCGCCCAAGGCTTAGACCCAAATTGCCAAGACTGCCCTGAAGCCAGGAACTTAGGCTTCCTGGACATTTGGTAGACCATGTCTGGCTGTGGGTCCCAGGAATGTCCCGTGGCCTGGGATGGGGAACAGGAGGAGCCGGCCCTTCCAGTGTGCCCGTGAGCACCCTGCTGAGGTCTCTGAGGGCTGTAGGTCGTATGTGAGCAGCAGTAACCCCCTTTCTAGGCAACACAGTGAGAACCGCTCCGAATGAGGGTTTGCAGGAAGCGGGGAACAAGCTGCGTGCTAGAGTTCTGCTCTCCTAGGAAAGGGGGATAAGGAGAACACGTTCCACTAGTGGGGAGGGAAGATTTCTGTCCCATCAGGACTGCTGTTGAGCCAGATAAAGTCAGAGGCCAGAGTAACGCCTTATGAAAGGTTGGAAAGGGGAAAGGCAGCATTGTAAGGCGCCCAGACACTGGGCAAGGGCTGGGGCGGTGGGGCCCACCAGACACTGGGCAAGGGGCGGTGGGGCCCACCAGACACTGGGCAAGGGCCGGGGCGGTGGGGCCACAACTCAGCAGCATCTCTGCAGTTTCTGTCGGCCAGAGAGAAGCTGAGCTGGAATCTGGTCTCAGGGGAGTGGGCAAGGTAAAACAGAATGAAAGATGTCGGAGAGAGGAAAGGGTTCGAGAAGGATTCAGAGATTGAGATGGGCATCCTTAAAGAGCCAAAGCGTCGCCTGGGACCCGGAGATGGGCTGGCCTCAGAGCGCTTCCAGGATAGGTCTGGTTAAACCAAGGAACCCAGAGGAAACCACCTGCCAGAGGGATTCTCAAGGGGGAAGCGACCCCACCAGGACCTCTGGATGCCTTTGCAGGTCTACGTATGAAATGTTCCATCGCCCACAAAATGTGACCTAGCACACAGAAGGGGCACAGGAGGCAGAAAAAGCACATTGGGAAGACTCAAAGAAGTCCAGAGCTTAACAGAAGTTGATCTTAAATAACCATGATTAATATGTTCAAGTTACAAGAAAGTGCAACGAACCATTCCAGTGACAGTTGCCTGCTACCAGAAGTTAAAATAAACAGGAATTTTGCAATTAAAAAACAGCAATTAGCATTTTTTTACAATAAGTAAATAGCATGTTAGACAAAGCTGAAGAAAAGATCAAAGAAAAGGAATAAACTTCAGTATTTAACACTGAAACAGGTAAGGAAAAACTGCTATGAACGACTGTCAGAGAAACCTGAAATACATGAAAAATGTTGAAATTCTCCATAAAGAGAAAAATTAATGGCATAAAAGCAGTGTTTGAAGAGACAATGGCAGGAAGGTTTTTAATTAAAATAGAATCTAGTGGCTACTTAATAAATTGTCTATGACATTACCTTCTAGTCATTTTTTTATACAGATGTTAGATTTAGCTTACACAGTGTAAACTAAAGACTGTTACAGGGGAAAGGGGTGTATCTCAGAGGTTCAAGTGCTTGCCTGGCAAGTGCAAGGCCTTGGGTTTAACACCCCAGCACCACATAAGCCAAGCATGGCGGGACGCACCTATAATGCCAGTACTCCAGAGGCTGAGGCAGAAGTGCCATGGGTTCCAAGCCAGCCTGAGACACATAATACGTCCAGGACCAGGCTGCACCACATAGCAAGATCCTGTCCCCGCACCTCCCCCCCCAAAAAAAAAAATAGCAATTGCCACAGACCTTGATCTCCAGTCTCCCTCTCATATCTACATTTGCTTAGAAGAAAAAATTCATGCAATGCTTCAAAAATGTAGTACATTGTATGCTATATATAATTCTCAGTCTTTACTTCACTGAGTCTCAAAAACAGGAAAGACACAGAGATCACACTTCCACAAGTGACTCTTCCCCGGGAAGCTGTGCTTACCGGCGCGCTGCGGCGGGGCCTGGGCTTTAACTACGATGCGCTCGCGGTGCTTCAGAGTCACGTGAGTGTGAAGGGGATGACCTCAGTGACCGAAGTCACACCCAGCTTCGTGGTAGGAAGATGGGCAATGGCTTGGCGGTATCCATGGTGACGAGGTATCGGGGTTTTAAGAACAGGCGCCTTCATTTTCTTTCCTTCATGTCTTACTTTCTTTATGGCTTTGGATAAAGAGTCTACTGATGTAATTCTGGGTGAATTTTATCATTATAAAGCAACGATCTCCTTGTCCTAAATTTCCTTGCATCCATGTCGACTTCTTCCTCCTGTAGCACATCAGTCATCACGGAAGAGCCTCGCCCGTTGTGTGCTCTGCCATAACGGTGCCCCTCCATGGTGAGGCCCCCCTGGCCTCTATGACAGGGCTCCTCCGTCCACCACGAGGCGCCTCCTCCCCGATGGTGCCCCACTTCCTCCACATTTGTCATGGCTTGGATCTGGAGTACCCCCCATGGCTTCACGTATCCGGATGCTGTGGATTACCTACAGATACCACGTGCTACTGACTTAACATGTGACTATCACATGAATTAAATGTTCTTCAGGCACGTGTTACTGAGAGCTGGCTGGACTGGGCAGACGCTTGGGGCTTGTCCTGGAGGGGTGCATGCTGGTCCCACCCTTCCTCCCTCGCTTGGCTCCCCAGCTTCCACGCCGGGAGGGGCTCTCTGTCTGCATCTCCACCACACGTGTCCGCCACTGCCAGCTGCCCATGCATGGACTGTGACCTGGACATGTGAGTTCAATCTTTCCTCTCTTAAGCCATGGATGTCAGGGGTTGTGTCCCAGCAACAGAAACGTAACTAAGACACAACTTCAGCGAGCAGTCGCGATGGCGGTTCTCTGTGCGAGGTGCCTGCGTCCTCCACAGCAGTGACCCTCCCTAAAGGTGTTCCCTGGGCCTCCAGGACCGCGGGGTGACGCGTCTTCCAGGACGGCGCCTCTTCGTCCTTGCAGATGGTGCTCATCCCTGATGCGGCCCTCCGCCGCTGCTCCTCCCCGGCGACGGCTCTGGTCTCACACGAAGCATCACGGCCAGGGGGCTGCGGCTGCTCTGCACACGGGCCATCTCGCCTTGGGTCTCCGGCGAAGTTTCCCCTTTGTACATCTGGAACCCGGCAGAAGATCTGCTACAAGATCTGGGTGCATCTGGCCGGATGCTTCAACACACGAGACCCTGTGTGCACGGCGGCTCCCGTGTGGGAGGCGCTGTGTCTACCCCGGGTGAGTGCACAGCAGCAGCACAGATGCCCGTGAGCAGCTTGCGGACTTCCAAGTCATTTTTTCATGATGCTAATCCTATGAAACATGGTTTCGTTGTTCTATAGAGTGTAACCTCCCCGGGACGAGGCGGGGCCGCCTCCTCTTCCTGCCGCATCCTGTCCCCTGTGGCAGCCTGCAAGCCTGCCTGCTGTTTCCGGTCTCTGTGATATTTTTAGTACATACGCATTTTCTCAACCTGCCCACTGTGCCCCTTTAATGGGAAATGAAAATTGATCAGTAAATTGAAGAAGTCTCACTTTTGCTGCCAGAAGGAGAACATGGCCACACTTAGCGGGACAGGTCTGTAAGCCAAGTGTCCTGGGAGGCTGAGGCAGGAGGGTTACAATTTCAAGTCCAGCCTAGGCAACTTACTGAGATCCTGTCTCGAAATCAGAAAACGGTGAAGGGCTGTCAATACAATTCAGTGCAAAGGTCGTGCGTGGACTCAATCCCTGGTACCACACACACACACACACATAAAGACAAGAAGATAATATGGACCATGCTAAAAGGTCAGTTTTTTAATGTCAAATTCATAACCTTTATGCACAAATGTTTCCTTATTCCAACTGGTCATGATTCCGAAAAAAATTCCTTTTGATTTAGAATCTTTCCTGAATGTAATGGAAAGAAATAAGCCTCACTTACAGGTCTCCAGAACGGAGCTCAGGCACATCTCACTCACCTCCAAGGACACGATGAGACGGGTGACGGCTTTACTAAGTGCACCTGCCAGGACAGTTTCCCCAGCTCTGTCACTCCAAGCGAAAAAGTGCAGACTTGGTGCTTAGTGTAGATACTGCCGCAAGGAGTTTCTCCGTGTGAAACTGTGGCTGTCATGTTATTAAACATCCTGCCTTTCTAATTCCCCATAATCTCAAAAAACTTCATGTACTTTACTGAAATGATTAAATTGGCATGTCCTTGGAAACTTGGGCGTAGTAAACACCTGCTGCAGACTCCTACTGACAGGCGAGGATTCCACATTAGCTAGAAACTCCTCCACAGGATGAGGGCACCCTCTTGCAAATAGAAAAAGAAAAGTGAAATTAACAAAAGAAACACAGTGTGCTTTCTACTCTGCAGTGCCCACAGTATCCTCCAGGCTTCTAAGGAATAATCTTAAAGACAAGACTTATTTTAAAATAAATAATAAAAGAACATGTGAGAGTTTTCCAAACAGCTCTACATTTTAGTGGCTAGAAGGGCTATACTGTTACTACGGCAGGAGAAAGACCCTCGTGCCACCCTCGCATGGGGAAGCGAGCCCAGGGCCTTGCGACTGGCTCATGCCCTCATCACCATTTGGAAACGGTCTCCCAAACTCACCAAGTTTCTCAGGTTCACCTCAAACTCGGCATCGTCCTGCCTCAGCCTCCCAGAAAGCGGGGATGACAGGCCTGTACCACTAGGACTCATTCATCTTTTAAAAAATGTTCAAAAAAAACCCACCGATCTACCAAAAAACAAACAACAACAACAAAAAAACCCCACCAAACCTCAGTTCAGAGTTTCCAGTACTGTTCAAAATCACACACCTGGATATTCTGAGCAGCACCTGAAGTAAGCAGCTCTGTGCCACACGCGTCCCCGCAAGGTGACCCCACTGTCGAGTCAAAGGAGAATGAGGGCAGGTGAAAGAGAGCCTCAGGGGGCATGTGCACACGCGTCCCCATAAGAAGGATGGAGGGAAACACCCAGAGAGGAAGGGAAGCACAATAGGCTGTCTTTAGATTTTGGTTAATCTCTAAGAACTTTACCAAGAAAATTCAGACTACTGCTCTCAGCAAATAAGGGAAGAGGAGATGGCACCTTGTTGCAATGAGCTGAGAGGAGGAATCTATTCTTCTATGCTAAGAAACGGGCAAGTTAAGTTCTGTATTTCTGATCTCATCGTTGTTCCTCTGTATATATTAATAAAAATGCCATCCTTGGGCAAGTTGTACCACTCGACCTTGTCAAGGAACCATGATACCTGGCACTCGCCATGTAAAGGGAAAGGCTTTATAACTTGGCTCAGGGGTCAGGGGCCCAGTCCAAGGCAGGCTGGCTTAAGGGCAGGAGCATTGTGGCGAAAGGGCGAGGGTCAAGAGAGGAAGGGGCGGGGCTAATACAGGACCCCAAGTCACACCTCCCCCACCCAGACACAGCTGGGATCATGTCTTACAATGCACTAGGGGTCTGTCAATGACATATCAGTTCTAATGGTCACATGGGCGATTTTTACCTGCCTCTGTCACAGCATCAACAAAACTGTCTAATTCTTTTGAACAGAAAACTCAACAAGGATACAAATAGGAAGATTCTTTTCCCTGAATTATAAAGGCTTGGGAATTATAAAGAATTATAAAGGGTCTGATTAAAGATGACAAGGTAGCTGTTTCTTGGTGCTGGGAGCAAAAGAGACGAGACGGGGCTGGGGGTGCAGCTCACGGGGTGAAGCTCCTACCGAGTAAGCTCAAGGCCCTCGCTTCGATTCTCTAGCAACACATAAGCTGGGTGTGGCGGCACATGCCTGCTATCTCAACCCTCAGGAGGCTGAAACAGGAGGACTGACGTGGGTTCCAGGCAAGGTGGGCTACTTAGTGAGTTCAGGACTAGCCTGGATTACAGAGGAAGACCCTCCCTCAAAAAAAAAAAAAAAAAAACCAAAACAACAACAACTAACTAGGAAAAGTGAAGAGGCCCTCCCCCTCCCCCTGGGCTCCAGCATGTCTACAACAGCCTCACGTGGAAGGTGAAGCCAGAGGCTCCCTATGCCCTGCACAGAGACAGTACTGTGCTGTCAGCACGTGTGTCCACATGGCAGGGCCAGGCACACAGATCCTCTGCAACTATGCCCACTATTACAAATGCGGTGGCCACTATTACAAATGAGGGATTTTAAAAATATAATTAGCATGTCAACAAAAAGAAGTTGCAAAAATTTTACACGTTTTTGTGGTGCCAAAGAATACCAAGATGATTTTAGCAGTCTGAAGCCGGGTCTTGTTGAATCACTAACTTGCCCAGGTTGGACATGAACTGGTGACCCTCCTGTGCCGGGTCTCGGGGTGCTGGGATTACAGGCCTTAACACTGGGCCCAGCTTCTATGGTTTCTTGATCCAAAGGCCTCAATAAGCCCGAGAACGTGGCAGCCTGGCCGGCGTCTGACGTCATCTGTACCTGAGGCTTTAGTCCAGCTTGGGCACCTCACCTGGTATTCTACGGTCTGGGCTCATACGCCACATAGACGCTTCCTGTTCTAAAAGCCAAACTGGCCACAGAGATCGGCCTGGGCTTTTTTAATACTAAGCTTATGGCTTTTGAAGATAGCTTATTTACCAAATGTATGCACGTGAATGTTTTATATAACAATATGAATTTCCATTCCTTTACATAACAAAATTTTACCCTCAACCAGGGCTCATGCCGTGTTCTCTGAGAGGGTCCTAGAACTGCTAATCTGTGCCATCTGTTGTCAAGAATGTCATCTGGCGGCTCTTTAGAAATGCAGAGCTATTGGCCATGGGAACAGAGCCAGGTGACAGAGCTCACTCTGCCGAAAGCAAGTCATACCCAGAACACGTTACGTTCGGACATCTGCATGTACTAAGGAAGCTGGTCCTGGCGTGCAGAATGCTGATGCATTTCATTTCATTTGTGTGAGCTGCTAGCACCGGGTGGGCCAGGAGTCACACCACGTGTCATCACGTGTGGTGTGAGATAGGCAGTGTTCGGGTGCAGACGGAGTGGGTCCGGCGGTGCATGGCTGTGGGCCAGCACTCCGAGAGGCTGAGGCAGGAGAGCTCCAGCCGTGGCTCCTTCAGGAGACCTTGTCTCAGACTTCAAAAGGAAAAGGGCTGAGACATTGCTAATAGCAAAAACTTACGAACTTTCATTTCTAAAAGGAACTGACTGTGTTTGTGTGTGCGCATGCATATGTGAGTTCTCAGTAGGAGGACACGCAATGTAAGCTCACTCCCTCAGGGTGTGGGAGGTTGCCGTTGCAGATCCGGGGTGCCGTGTTTTCCCAGAGCTCTGGAGAGTTGGCGACAGCTGGGAAGCCCCTGGGAAGCTTGGCCCTGACGTCCCTGCCCTCCAGGAGGCTGAGGCGGGGAGACTCAAAGATCAGCTGCAGCCTGGAGACCTTAGTGACTCATCAAGACCCTGCCTCAAAATAAAACACGATAACAAAGACCTGGCGCCGGCCGGCCAGCACACTGCTACCCTGGGAAAGCGAAGGTAGCGGGATTCCATAGGACCACACAGTTTTATGATGTCCCTTCCCATGTGTTTCCTTGTAACA
This sequence comes from Ctenodactylus gundi, assembly GCA_004027205.1. NCBI lineage: Eukaryota > Metazoa > Chordata > Mammalia > Rodentia > Ctenodactylidae > Ctenodactylus > Ctenodactylus gundi. The sequence continues at coordinate 174,394 of PVKB01000699.1, forward strand.
TGCTATTATCACATGAATTGGATGTTCTTCAGTACGGCCACACTGCCGTTACGGTGGTGATAAAAAAAAAATAGCCCTTGACCTTAATTCTCATGACACCTGCCCGGCCTACTGCCTGGTCTCCGAGGCGACGCCCTACAGTGCAGGCGGCCACTCGAGGAAGGTGTGGGCACGAGCCTCGGAGAGTCTTGGATTAAGCTTCAATTATAAGTAGCTCAGAAAGCAATTACTTGGAAGACTAAAAGTGTGTAGATAATCACACTTAAAATGAAAACAGAAAATAACAAAGGGCAAAACATTTTCATGACTTTTATGGTCACGAGGCATAAAGCTCTGAACTGAAAAGATCACCGCTCCCCCCGGTCCCCACGGTGTGCTGGCAGCCCTGCTCCAGCGCCGAGCCCCGCTTCTCCAGGCCCCCGGCCATGCTGGTCCCTGGCTACCTCTCCCCTCTCCGTCCCTGACCTGTTCTCGGGACGGATGTGACCTGAGGCTGATCTTGACATCCCTCCGTGATGCACCATCCCCGAGACATCAAACCCAGAGCTTCCCCTTCCTGGGAGCCAAGCCAGGACAGGCCAAGCTCTGTCCATGTCCCTGCTGCCCCAAGGGCGGCCCTGGCCTCTTGCCCATGCCAGGTACCCTGCTACCACTGCGGCTGCAGTCCTGGGGCAAAGCACACGCCGATCCAGAGTCACATGTGACCATTCCCCAGAGAGCAAACCTTCCAGTGGGAGAACTGAACCGGCTACTGGTGGTTTTTCTTTTCTTTTTTTTTGGGGGGGGGGGGTGGTCCTGGGGATTAAGCCTAGGGGTCTGTGTCCCCAGCCCTCCCTCACCTTCTGGAAAATTTTGGGACAGGACCTCCACAACAGTAGCCAAGGAGCTGAAATAGGAGATGCTGAGGACAGACCTGCAGGCTTCGGGAGAGAACAGGTAGCCGGATCCGGTTTCCCTGTTAGGATACTGGAGATCTAACCCAGGGCTTTTGCACCGCGCTGTCGTCTCAGTCCTCCCTTTCAGGTCTGGTCTGATACAGGGTCTCATTAAGTCCCTGCGCCGCCCAGGCTGGGTCGAACTTGTCACTCTCCTGCCTCAGCCTCCCAGAGTGCTGGGTTTACACGCCTGCGCCACCAGATCTGAGAAAAACATTCCAATCCCCTTAACATCCCATGGTCACTGTCTTTAACCACCTCGCGGGGAAGCCTTCAACGTCCCCAGAAAATTGCTACAAAAATTCTACAATAACCCTCTCAAATGATGCCTTACAACAGGGTCTAAGTAGCGTGGCGTGACTTCTGTATTAGTACAGAAAAAAGTTAGCCAAGGAAAGTTAACTTCATCTTAAGAATGGAAAGAAAATTCATCTTTCATTTCACTATCATGAGAATCATATATGATGAAAAAGAATGTGCTAATCTCATATTAAAATCACTTGCATTTTACTTTCATAAAGATTAAATTCTTACTCATTAAATATTGTTGATTCTCTGACTGAAATTCTGAAGATTAAACTCTAACAAGGATGTTAATTCTAAATACCTAATGAGAAATAAAAATTAGTGTATTTAAAAGTTGAACTTTATATTATAATGAAAACATGGCTATCGTAATGAATTTAAGGAATACCAATGCTAACCACATTTTTATGAATATTAATTTCTTTTACTCTAGAACAATAAAAAATATGTACTTGAACCTTGGCCTACCAATTTTTTGCTTCCTTTTAAATATTTCTACATTTATATAAATTCCTTTTTGTAGTCAATTCTTTTTTAAAAAATCCAATTTACTCACATTTTAAAAAGCCTTTATATAAACCCTTAGGCATTTAACACAACAATGCGGAAAACGTCAGCCTTTCAGACATTCAGCCCCATTTGAAACAAATGCATGTTCCTAAAGTTAAGCCTTAGAATCACCACAGAGATAATACAGAGAAGTACTAGTCTTCCCTCAAGAGAAATTCAGGGTTTAAAACAAAATGAAAAACAACAGAAGGAAAAACTGTTAAGTGATGGACCTCATGATGGTTTTACTTAATGTGCAAGACAATTTAGTACCAAAATCCTAATATAAAATGAAATAATCATCTCAGTCAAAATTACCCAAAAATGATGTGAGTCGTCTGTCATACGAACAAGCGAGATTTATTTTCATCTTTGAGTGTTGGGTATCTCGGATCAGGAGATCTTGTTAGATTCAGGATGAGCTCTGTTCCCATTGACATGGGGAATGAAGCCCTGAGTTCCCCAAGGTCTGACAGAACAGCACACACTGGAAATACCTTCTGAGAGAGGGATTTGTGTAAAACAGATAAGCTCGAGTTCTGAGAATCTGGGCTGTTGCTGCATCTCCTCAGTAGATACTAACCAAGAGCGGTATCTCTGCGTTTCTACAGAACAAGCTGGCTGTAGTATGCAACTTGTTTTATAGAAACAGGAGAGACACACTTTAGTGACAGTCGTGAACGCTGGATCTTAGATAAGTGATTTTCATTTTTTTGAGTTATGTCTCTATTTTAAATTTAGCTTGACAGTAATCTAACCCAAATTTTCTTTATATTCACAAAAATACGCACAAATATCCTGGCCTCGTGCCTTTCCATTTTGATCGACTAACATCTTGACTAGGAACAGTAAAGAAATGAAATGCAACAGGGGTGAGATTCCAAGATGTCTCCACCAGCGCTCCAGAAGCCTGCATTGCAAAGCCCAGTACATACACACCACTACCAGTCAGGGCCAAAGAATGGAACCTCTAAAAAAAAAAACCCCAAAATAAATCAGTTCCCTGTGCTCCTGCTGCTGTGTTCTCCTGTTCTCATTTTGTGGTGAGTAGCTTCAATTATGACCGGAAGAGCTAGGATTAAATGAAAGTCCATACATGTTTCTGAATATTCAATTCATCAGCAGAAAATCTATTTTGAAGATATTTGAGTAAATGAACCAAAAGTTCATCTCAGGCCACAAGGCAATCCAAAACCACCCGACTGTTTACCATCCTCCCAAAGCGTCTCGCTTACCTGGTTAAATAATATGCATACACAAAATATCTGTGGTTAATTCTAGACAACTGGGATATAAATACACTACATGTTTAATGTTGAAATGGGCTCTTCTCCTGCTTATTTTCAAGATAAGGTTCTACCAGCAATGTAACACTCTGCAGCCAAGGGAACAAAGCTTGGCTACTGGACTCTGGCTGTGCCGGGGCTCAGAACCACGCTGCTCGGGTAGAGTCTTTGCTGGAAGTACGATTTTCTCTGGACAGTCTGAGACAGAAAAGAATGTACCTTTTCTAGACTGTGGTCCAGACTACAAAGCCACAGCCCTGGCCGCTTGGGGTGGCCGCCCTCCACCATCCAGCCGCACCGCCTCCGGGCGGCTGAGGAAGAAACGCTTACTCAGACCAACGATGGTCCTAGCACCGCTGAGCGCAGTGTCGCGTACGAGGACCACAGCTCTCGGACAGAGCACCTCCAAATGCAACTGGAATGGAAGACAACCGTCACGAGTACGCTAACTTCACAGGTAGGTCCCACGGCAATGGTAGCTGGAAGAAGTTTACTTTCAAAACAGAAATGAAAAGTACACTTCCCAGGGTGTGGGAGACCCCGGTATAAATGACTTCGGCTCAGCTCTGGGTGCCCGTGGCATGGTCTCTGAGAAGACTGCCCAAAAATCAGACACGCGAGATTGAGGAGAACATGGGAACGGGTAACACCTGCTCCCAACTGTGTGTACTGTCTGCAGCATCTTCTCCCCATGGCCACTTGTGCTGTGGGGGACTACGTCCTACCGCAGTGAGAAGGGAGTCGTAGGGGACAGGCTGCACCCAGATAGGAGCTCCTGGAAGGGGACACGTGAGGGACATTCCTGGTGGCTCCATGGACCAGACTTTCCTCCTCAAACTCAACACACCACCTTGAAAGGCAGGCCAGTGGGGAGTCCTCGAAATGTGGTTCAGTGGACCCTGAATAGAAAGGGCCACCCTGAACACCACATGATCCAGGGATGGCTGCAGGTGGTTAATCAGGGGTGTGACCCTCCACCTCAGCTGTGTACTGCGCTTGGGGGGTTCCCATGACAAAAGAAAACCTGGAGAGTTTAACAGAGAAATCACCAATACTAGCAGGATTCTAGTCCCTCCCCCAAGGGGAGGGAGGCACTACTGCAGAAAATTCATACCATAAAAACACAGCATTTCCAGTACATTCTGCTTTCAAAAACGTGGAAAGCAACAAGATACCCATCAACAGACCCATAGATACATGAATTGTGGTATTTTTACACAGGTAGACAGGTAGGTTGGAGGCTTTTGTAGGTAAATGGAGGCAACTTGAGACCATCATGCTTAGTGAGGTCAGAAGCAGAAGGTGAAATATTGAGTGGTTTCTCTGATACGAGAAACCCAGATCACAATTACTTCATGGAACTTAATGTGGGGAATAATGGGAACTGAAAGGGAAGGGGGAGGGTTGAAAAGAGAGATGGGAAGGATTTGTAACTTTGCCATGATATATATGTGCATTAAATACTCAAGATCAATGTACTTAAACGGGAAAAAAGTGCTCCACCTGAAAGTTCTTTAATCTGTCCCTTTTTTATATTCTAACAGGTGTGAAAGGAAAAGAACCGTTTCCTCATCCTGGTGATCTGTGAACCATGCGTTTGGGGGCCAGGTGGTGGAAGGGCGGGGCTCCCTGTTTCTCTCTGGCATTGGTGGGAGGACTCTCAGGGTGCTGAAGGGCTCAGTGTGTAACGGCTGTGGTGTCAGAGTCCAGTCGAGGAGGCTGGGGAGACACACGCGGAGTATTCCTGAGGTCACAGCTGAGAGGTGAAGACGCCGCATGCCGAGAGGTCTCCAGGACAGACCACGTGGAGCCAGGGACAGACTGAGGCTGGGGGGATGCAGAATCGGTACTGCAGGCCACCAGCGAGGCATGGAGGGGTCCGCTCCTGTTCAGGAAATGCTAAGAGGATACGGGCAGCTACTACCATGCTCACGGGATCTTGCCAGAACCCTAGCGGTGACAACTTGTGCCAATGCCACGTTTTTAAACTGTAGGCCACGGGACTGGCGCCCGGCATGGCACTCCACTCAGAGCCCCAAGAGCTGGAAGGAAAAACAGACTTCAGTGCGAGGAAATAAGCGGCCTCAGATGAGGGACGGGCCGGAGGCTCACAGCCTGCTTCAAAAGAGCTAGTGGACTCGAAAGGAAGCAGTCCAGGGACCAACGAGAAGCGGGAAAAGATGGCCTTGCTGGGTGCCAGCTGGGCAGCTCTGGGGCGCCATGGCTCCCGCAGCCCATGGAGGGGCCCGTGGCTGTTTTTCCCGTTGTGATGACAACATCAGGAGCGCTGAGCCCTGCGCCACTCTCTGGTCTGTGTGCAGCTGGACGCGAGGCCACAGGATGGTGGCTGCTGAGTGACCACCCCGGCAGCTCAGGACAGCGCTGAGTAGCGCTGAGACACACTCGGGACTGGCAAAAGTGAGCAGGAGAGGAACGGGAGAGCACGAGGGACCACAGCCTGGTCCTTGCACAGGAACGAGCCCGAACCACTGCCACACAAACGTGACGGTAGGCCGCCCGGCCTTCCTCCAGCGTTACGTGCTGCAGTCTCAGTGACACTCACACACTCAGAGTGTGACACGGAAACAAAGAGTCACTGCTGGAAAGCTAAACTTCATAAACACAGAAGTAATGTTTAGTTAGAAATAAGCTCACGACAAGCCTCAGAGCCTGGACTTCCTTCTCATCACACCTGCGTTACTCCGTTTCCTGTACGGCAAGCCATATTTCCTACATGTGATTCCCACAGGTCCGAAGCCTGTCAGATGTTTGCTGCGCAGCACCGCGGGTGAGGAAGTCCAGCGGCCACGGCGGACAGCGGAGGGCTCGGCCTGCAGCCACTTCTGGTCAGCGCACTGGCCCAGTCACCTGCTCAGCCAGTGCTGTTGTACAGCCTGACCTTCACTAAGTCCTGGGAGTACGGTGGACACCCAAGTCAGGGTGGCCACATCAAGAGCTTTGGAGCCGCAGCACGAGCAGAGGGTGGGTAAGTGGCAAAGAGAAACGTAAACGAGAAATAATCCTGCCAGTGACAAGAAAATATATAACAACACTATACAGCAGGAAGCACCAGGTGTTAGAGGTCATAGCGCTGCAGGGCGCCATCTGTGTGGGCAGACACTGTGCCCAGAGCAGGCACTGCCCGTGTCAAGACAGATGACTGGAAGTTGGTGAGAGTGCTGTGCTGGCCGGTCCCTGGGCAGGGAGGATGGCCTGGGAAGAGACTGTCCTTGAAGGCCTTGAAGGGGGCAGCAGAGTGGCCAGTGCCACCCTGACGGAGACTGCAGAGGGGTGGCGAGCTAGCACAGGCAGCGGGAGCACTGTAGGAAGAGGGTGGAGCTCATTTTCTCACCAAGGAGACCCACCCGGTTCAGAACCGGGGCTCCCGTGGCCTAGTTTCCATGACAGAGGGACCGTTAGCCCACAGACAGAGGAGGGAGACAGCTGAGCGGGTGTGACTGTGACCCAGGCGAGTGTAACAGGGCCTGAGCCTGGCGTCCTGGCATGGTCCACGAGGAAAGGCGTTTCAGAATGCATTTCACCGACAGAGCTCACAGGATTTTCAGATGGGCTGAACGTGGGCTGTGAGCCAGGAAAAGCCAAGAACACGATTCATTCCTCATGGCACCCAAGTCGGGGTTGGTTTCCACAACACATAGCCTCTCTGTTGCCATGACAACGCCTCCCTTGGCCAGGTGGGGATCCCTCGGGGAATTCACACTGTGAGCAGTCCGTCATTCCTACCCACCCCACAATGCATTTTAATTATCACTTATTAAACAATGCCCTACAGTCGTCTTTGTGGAATTATGAAAATTATTCTTCAAGCAATTATAAGTTAAGTCTGCAGCAATGTGCTCTCGCTTAGGAGTTATCGCCTTTACTAAGTAAGTCCACCTTGAGGGGGTTGGAAAATGCTGACTTTGACGGGGTGCACATGCTAACAACAGGGCTCAAGGGTGGTGCCCCAGGGAGGACTGGGAAGGAGGCAGAGTTCACTTACTTGCTTAAAATAACTATTGAAAAAAGCGTCCACCAGGGTTGGACCCTACGCATGGTACTGGTGACACTCTGGAGAATTTCATGGCACCCTTTGGCTGAGGCATTAGGAGGACATAGCCGACGTGGAGGAGAGTGTGAACTTCAGGACAGCACTGCAGGTGCGCTGCCAATTCCGTGTGCCCCGGGTACTCACTGCTCAGAGGAAAATGAATTACTGACTCCCACGACAGTCAAAGTCTTTCCTATAGGGTTGTTTTCCCATTAATTAACTGATTCCTATACAGATTCAGTAATTCAGTAAACAGACACACACCCCTTCCACTCTGTCATAGTTGGCTACATGTTAAAACACGACAACAGTCAGAGTGACCAGCTGTGGCCATTAGCGAGAGTTACCTCCTTACCTCAATGACACAGTTCTAAAATCCCCCTCTTCAGAGCCCGGTAGCTGTCAGAGACTTACATGTTGCACATCTTAGAAGAACACAGCCAGAGATGAAACAACTCAAATGAGGAGACAAAAAACAAATGAAGCCAGGCCAGGCCCGAGGGGCCGTGCAGCAGGGGCAAGGAGGGTCGGGGCGTCGCCACCACTGCCCAGGCGGAGGCCAGGCCTCCCAGAGGTGCTAGCCAAAGGCAAGAGGCAAAGGTGGGACTTTTCCTCAGATCAAAGTGTGTGTACTGTTCAGAAGGAAGTGACTGGACACGCGTCCCCTCTGTAGGGTATTCCGCACTCAGCTGACTATAAATCCCATAACTTAGCGAAACCTACAGGCCATGGCTAGTGTCAGACTCCAGGGGGAAAAGATCAATTATAATATTATCCAAATTCTCAGCACAAGCACACTCCCATTTCCCCATTGTCGATTTTCAGGGAAACAGTGTCATTTAAATGCTAATAAGGTCAGAGAATTTTTTTCTTTCCATTTTTTATTACTCTATTTAAAATAAAGATGTAATCCCAAGTTTGGAGGGGTTCTGGATGGAGGTAGTGAGCGCCCAGGTCTCTCTAGGGAGCAGCTGGGAAGGCCTGAACTTAATGCCAAAGCCAAGGACTCCGGCCACGTCCTTCTAACAGGAGACCCAAGCAGGCGGCACTGCTGGGAGCACAGTAATCTGCCACACCTCCGGACAGCCAGGGCTCAGGTGTCCTCCGCGTAGACGGAGGGCTAAGCCGGAAGCAGATTTCGGAATCGAGACCCCGGCTGGGGCGTCCCATGCTCATGGCACTTGTCAGCGCTCTGTCTACAGAGACGCGACCCCATCATGGTCACCATCCTCTGTACGTTGCCTTTCTGCTAAGGTAACTGTCAGATGAAGGGATCACTCACCTTGGAACGCAGAAGGGTCTTGCTACACGTATTTGACTTATCCCAAGAACTCATCTCCAATGCCTTCAAAACTAACTTCGGTGATGATAGCAACAAAATGGTCCTTCGTGACTACACTGTCAGTTACAAGTGACTTACCCGAATCAGACTCTGGACGTTGCTTTTTATAGGAAGTTGAGATGAGCTGGGCCTAGTGAGACCTGGCTGTGATCTCAGCACTCGGGGAGGCTGAGGCAGAAGGATCCCAACTGGGAGCCCAGGCTGGGAATTCAGTGACTTAGTAAGACCCTGTCTCATAATAATAATAATAATAATAACAATGATGATGATGATGATATGGTGATGTGGTTAGTGTGAAAGCCCGGGGCTGCAGCCCCAGTACAACATACACATGCAAACAAATGAACGTTGTGATAACATGCCACATACAACTAAAAACAGCTGTGACAGAAGGCAAGAAACCTTCGATAATTTTGTTAAGTGGTTTTAACAGTATTTATTGTCTATGAAGACAGATAAGAATAAACCTCTACGTCAGAAATCACATTCAGGGACATAAGCAAGCTGTACTCTTTGAATCTAACACCCACATGCTTCCCTTGGAAAACAGTAATTTTCTCCTCAGAAGTCATTCTTTGGTTCATTAACAAAAACTTCAGAAAATTAAAATGAAGGAACAGAAAATTGGATCCTTCCCTCAAGAGAAATAATTGTCATTAGTCCTAGATACTGACTTGGCCTTCTGGACTTCTCTGTGGCACTGCGGATTAGACCTAGGGCCTCGGCCAGGAGCTACTACCCAGCCCTTCTTTGATTCTGAGCCAACTTGCTAAGTTGCCAGGCTGCTCCTGCCTCGACCTCCCCGAGTGCTAGGACTAGAGGCTTGTGTCACCAAGCCTGGCTGTCCTTCTAGACTCCTGAGCATGGATTTACATGTCTGTGCGCACAGGCACACACTCTTACACATAGAAGGAAACTTACTCGAGGAACTGCTTGTTAACACGGCTCTCACACAGTGACGGCATCTGTCTCCTGGCCCACCCACCCGCCTCCTCCCGCTGGTCCTCAGAAGACGGGGCCCTGCCTCTCCAAAGAACACCTGGCGGTTTGCAACGGTTTCATGTTTTAAACGTCACTTCCATAAACTCCTTGAGCATGTATCTTCTCAAATACCAATTTTCCTTAAAACATCCCAGGTAGGATTCCTAGATAAAACTATCAATTTTTAAAACTTTTGTTCATTTTTCTAAGTCGTGTGCACCCCACCCCACCCCAACCAATGGCATGTGAAGGTCCCTGGCCCATCTGCACACACTTTGCTACTATAAACAGCTTCTTAGATTACTTTAACGTGTGTTTCTGCCACACCTGAAGATGTTACGTTTCCACATTGTATTTCTTCATTCGTGACTTATTTGATGAAAGTGCAGCAGAGCTCCTGAACTTGTTCTTTGCACATATACACTAATTTTGTCCTGGTTTAAAATAGTCATCTCTCGCCAGGCATCAAACAACTTAACACACACACCGAGTGTAGCTTAAAGGCCAAACAGCCACCAGAGACCCACGCTACAGTCTCAGAAAGCTGCTCGTGAATTCAGTCTTTAATTTGGCTTGGTTTGTTAGTCCCTTCTAAGTGCTCCACTCAAAAATAACATTTTAATAATTAGGTCTGAATGAGAACACATTCTGGGTAGCTCACAGGAGGCAATGCAGGACGGGGCGAGGGGAGGTGCCTCCTGCTCTGGACAAGAGGGGCTCTGCCCCAGCTGGAGGCACAGGCTGCTCACTCACGGACCCCGGAGCGACAGCGGCCTGTGTGGACGGGGGCAGGGACACGGCCTGCATGCCAGGTCTCGTCACTGCATCTTAAACTCACCTCCTTCGCATTGAGTAAGTACAAGAGAAAAGGACGGGCTCCCCTGTGGCAAACCAGGGCCATGGTGACCGGGGCAGCTCACTCGGGGGTGGCCCAGGCCACATTGGTTCTACCCTGGTGTCCAACTCCATGCCATACCTGTTCTGCCCTTAGGAAAAGAGGGCGGGGTGTACATGTGTATGTGTGCACATGTGCAACAAACAGGACTACAGGCACCAGGCTCTTGTTGGCATTGATACAATTTCTGAAGTTAAGTAACGGCACAGATGTGACAGAGTTTCAGCACGCTGGAATATACGCTGTGGTTTCCTGGATGGGATGGGCAAGAGGCCAGATTTTAGGTGTTGTGTGACGACTGAAGATAGCAGTATCCCTGCACATGTGATCCTAAAATCATGAAATTCCCCTTGCATTTCTTGTATTCTGTCTCATGTGAACTAATTTTGTTCTGCCTCACATGGGGATTTGAGGCTGTTTGTCCCCAGGCTTGTGTGATGACTGGGCGAATTACTTTTTTGTCACTGAAACAAAATATTAGGCAGCTACAACTTAACTGAGAAGTTTATATAGCTCACAGTTTCCAGTCCATGGTTGGCAGAAACAGCATGGTGGGGGTACATAGTAGAGCAAAGCTACTCAACCCACAGCAGCCAGGAGGTGGAGAGAGGGACAGAGAGGGACAGAAAGGGGGAAGGAGAAGGAGAGAAAGAGGGAGGGAGGGAGGGAAGGGGAGGAAGAGGGAGGAAGAGAGAGAAAGAGAGAGAGAGAGACAGACAGACAGACATAGGGAACAAGAATTTACCCTTTCAGTGACACCTTCTCTCCTGACAAGAAATCCTGGGGGACATGTTAGATTAAACCATATACATGCAGGTATGTTATGCATGTGCACGTGAGTACACACACTTACGAAGGGAGAGCTATTGCTCTTCTCATAAGACAACAAAAATGACCCACTTCATTTAAATGATATTCAGTTGGTGGAAAGAAACACAATATTCTTGGAAGATGCAAATAGATTATTTGAATATAAATGACAGGGCGATGACAGACAATGACGGACATTGCAGAGCACCCTCTCTGTTGAGAAGACTTCCCAGGCAAGGCCACCCTTGTTATCTCCCACGCCAAGCTCTCAGGCAGTGGCACTGCAGGAGACAGCTGGGTAATTGAGGTCACCCTGCTGTCTCTGGACCGGGGACCCTGGGCTGGCGGCCTCCAGGCCCGCCCTGCCTTTCACCCCTCCTCGACACGTGTCTCCAGGCTGCCTGGTGAGTGTGCAGCCCGCGCACACCGCTGAGGGCCGCAGCCGCCGTCCCACTGAGTCACGGGGCAGCTCACGGGGATCAGACTCCTCACTCCTTCATTGGTGGGTGGCCACAGCGAGGCTCGCCTGTCTGCCCATAATGGAGCCTTTGCAACAAACATCCAGCTGTCTGCAAAATGACAGGGACAAACCCATCGCGACTAAAAATAGTAGAAGACTCAATGCGACTTGGCTCCTTAACTGGCTCTTCTCTTGCCCCAACTTCAGGGCCCGCAGGGATGGGGCTGACATTGCAACTGGTCGATTCCAGGGTGGAGACATCTCCCCCCTCCTGCGTCTGGGCTACAGGCTAGCCGCAGGGAGGGTTTCTGTCGCAGTACAGGCGGTAATCGCTACACATCCTTATGCAGAAGAAGAGAAAGCCGAAACTTCATAATATTGTGTGCAAAGTTAGCACAAATAATCAACAAATAATAGATTTGAAAGTTACCAACAAACAACTGTAAGAATTATTCCAGATAAGGACCATGAACACGTAAGCGCTGAGCAGCAAAACTTCAAGCCAGATCAGTCGCTGATGACACAAGTCGTGAAGGCAGACAGCGGGAGCACCAGGGCTCCCGAGCTCTGCCTGTGTAGAGGAACAGCAGGTGTTAGCATCAGAGCTTCAGCCCCAAGCAGGCGCAGGCAAGTCGCGTGGTCCTACCCTACTCCGCAGCTGTAGAGAGCGTGACGTTCACAGAAAGCCTCCTGACCCTAAGCCAGAATGTCTAGGATCACGACAGACCACTAGCCTTTGCTTTCTATCTGTGCTTCAGCAAAAAGGAATCTTTAAGCTGCTCTCCTCACTTTTTAGACTGAAATACTAATGAAGATGATTGGAGACAGCCCATGCCTAGAACACAGAAGCCACCAGGTGGCAGAGGACCTGGGTCCCCTCATCCTCAGGACACAAAGAGAAAAAAAGAAACTAAAAAGAAATGACCAACCAAATATGGCTACTCCCACCCACACGCACACAGCCAGTTCACGGAGCCCACACTTCCTTAAAATGATTGCGTGGGAAAGAGGATTAGCCACTGAAAAAAATAATATGTAAATCTTATCAAAATAGAATCAAATATTCAGTGTTTTAAAAAGTTAGCTCCTATAAGAGAACCTAAAGCTAGAAAATGTTTTCTTTAGACTAAAAATTGTCCCCGGTTTCAGGCAATTCTCTGTTACTAATTTCCTATGATTTAATCTGAAAAACAATCATACTTGTAGCGCAAAGTAATTTAACCTGAAAATTAGAATTGGTGGAAGCTATGGACTTCGCATTTATTTTCAGGTAGGAAGGATTTCCTGTCTCAGGCGCGCAGGCCCATGTCATCCATCAGTGCCTCCATAACTCGGTGACATAAAATAAACGGGCCCGCGCTGGGGACAGCAATTACCTACGTCTGGTCTATTAGCACCCAGGGGCTCTCACAGCAGAGAGAGAAACAGGAGTAAACATATGTGAGCGTGCACACATGTGCACACACAGGCATGCACACACACTGTAGACACGCTACAGAGGAGGGCAGTGTCATGCCACCCTCGCTCTGGCGCAGCCCCTACAGGCTGGGACCCTCCGTGGTTGCGGCGCATCCTCCCACCTGCTACACAAACCCAAGAGATGAGCCTACACGCTTGCAGAAAGCCCTGTAGGAACGGAGGGAGAGGGGCCAACTGTCTGGGGCGGGAGGGGACTTAATCCCTTAGGTGTCCCAGGTCCTATTTAAACCTAGCTGCTGGTTTTTGTGGGGATATGTGTGTGTTACTACAGATCAACCAAGACCAGGGCCTTCATGCTGTGCTACAGCCTCGGTCCATTTCAATTTAGTTTAATTCAACTCAATGTAATTGTTTTGAGACTACGTCTCACTAAGTTGCCCAGGCTGAGTTTGATCCTCCTACCCCAGAGTGCTACGAAGACAGGCCCGAGGTGAACCCAGGTAGACACCCCACCGAAATTTGAACCCAAGCCTGACACCAGTTCCAGGTCTTCTTGCTACCAACGCACCCACGTAACACCAAGGAGAAGGGGCCGCCGCCCCCAGCCTCTGCTCACGCGAGCCTCCTCTTCCATGACAATCGGTGACGGCAAGACGGCATCCCTTTACGCAGCCTTACACAGCACCCAAATACCACACTCTTTTAACTTTACATGACACTTAATCTTACATCACGCTGGTGTGATCCCAATAACATAAACCAGAACTCCGCCGTAGTGCACAGCCTTTAACACCTCCCACGTGGCCGTGTCTACTCGCCCCCATAAGCTACAGCCACTGTTCTCCTCCTGACCTGTTGCAGCCTGGGGAGCTTCACAGTCCCCGAGCGCGTGTCTGTGGCCCCCACCCTATGTTTACGTCCTTATCTGCGGCACGGGGGCCGAGCGCAGAGCCTCACGCACACGGGCACATGGCCTCTGCCGAGCTCCATCCTGGCCCTTGAGGTTTTACTGTGAGACAGAGCCTCCCATGTCGCCCAGCCTTGAGGCTGTGCGACTCTCCTGCCTCAGCGCCCCCCGTGACTGGGGTCAGAACCACCCCACAGTCTTTGTTCCTTTGAAAACACGAGTCAAGGATCTAGTCGGAAACACTGTCAGGTGACTCTGTCAACCCCACATGGCTCCGTGGACAGCCAATTTCTAGGAAAGCCTCCGCAAGCAGGAACCGCAATCCACCTGGCCTAGATGGCACTTGTGTCGCTGGGCAGAGCCGCCTCGGAATCGTCCTGCGCCACGCTCCTCTTGGTGCTGATCAAAACAAAGGCCGGACCGAACGCCCCACATGCCTCTCTCCGTAAACTTCCACAGACCACAGACCGTCCTGTTGGGAACGGGAAGCACCACGTGGGGGAGGACGCCCCGGCGAGTCGGCCAGGGACCCAGGGGGTATCCGCAGGGCGACCCAGGGAGAGGCCCCTCCTGGCCCTGAAGGACTCTGAGCGTCACGCACAGCCCCACCCCGACAGGGACAGCACAGAACACTGCGGGATTTACGCCACATCATACTTGTTAAGCGGCACACAAGCCTGTCCTCCATCCACTCAAAAAGGGGAGACTAAACTGTCAAAGGCTTAATTCTTACACGTCAGCAGGGCATCAGTTTTCGTAACGCTCCACAAATTTACATTTAATACAACTGAGAAGTCTAGAGTCCAGCCAGTGGCACAGTCCACACTGGACGTCCCACACTGGTGGGTTGGTCCCCACGAGGTGCCCCTCCACGAGCATCTGTGTGGACCTGTCACCAAATGGTGCTGACCCTCTCTGGGTACTTTCCCTGGACACCAACATAATTTCATGTACTTTTTTTCTGAACTCTAAGGAAAAAGTTAATGGCAAATTCATTTATCCTTCTGAGGACGCTCATTCATCCTTTTGGGCTGTTTGATTTTTCAATTATAATTTGCTGTAATCTACATTTAAATATTCACAATAGGCCTTTTCAACAGTCGATTTATTCCAAAGAGCTTTATTTTTATTATATTCTGATAGTATCATTGATATATTCCACAAATTATTTCTAACTTGTTCTTGAAATGTTATTAATTGATGATAGTTTAGGCTTGTTAATTTAAGAAAAAATAGATGTCGACTCGAATGTTTTTCAAAAATATCTTTGAAGGATGTTTATAAATTCCAGTGGAAACTAAGACACACTGTTTTTTTATTATCCCTACCTGCTCTTTTGCGACTTTGACTTGTTGAAGGTATTGTGAAAATGCTTCTACACAAACAGGTTCATAAAAATAAGGACTAAGAGCTACGATTCTCTTCGCCGTCTTTCTTCTGGTAAAATCTTCATAAATATTTAATGAAAACCATTAAAACAGGAAACTGATAGCACAGCAGCCAAGTCGGCTCGGGATTACGTAGTAACCCACACAACTGCACCAGCGTAACGGTGCACCTTAATTCTACATATGCAGGAGGATCTGGCTGATCTTCTAGCAGGGTAAATGTCCTGCCACGGACATATGATGTGAGCACCCACGAGTGCCACCTGCCACCAGCCCAGAGTGCCGGGCTCCTGCTGGATTTTGCTTCTTACTCGGTGGACTAATGTTAGTCCTTCCCTCTTTAACTTCAGAAACTTTAAAAACAGGATCCTGGTTACAGAAGGATTTCATTCTTGTCTTGGGCCACTGTGTCAGGCTATCCTTTTGAGAGGCATGCGTCCCAGATTTCACACAGCTGTCCCAAAGGCCATGGGACCTCGGTTTGCAGATCAGTCTCAACCCTGAGTTGAATACCTTGTGATGGTGTCATCATAACGAGCAAGTAGGACGTCATACACTGTGTCACAGAATCTACTACTTGTCTCCTATGAAACTGTTTATCCCACAGGACCAAGATCCCTCGTTTCCTCCATTCACTAGTCAGCCCCTGGGACTTAACCCACCTTCAATAAATACCAGTGAATTTGTCCATGAAAAGTTTGGTACTGTTCTTCATAGAACTTGGTTGCTATGGAACTGGATAAAATTTTTAACATTTCACTTCCTTAGCTTTTTGCTCTGCTGGACATGCCCAATGGGGACAGATTTTTGCTCTATGAAGTTAGAACCCTTGTTTGCCAAAGCCGGCAAGTGCCACAGAAAAGACTGTTTTGGCTCTACAAGAAAACAGGTCTGGGACCATCCAAAATGTCAATTTCATGTGAACAACCAGGCCCCCTTAGTAACAAAGACTCATCTTAATAAGCTCAATCCCAGACCATGTAAGTACTGGCCACAGATCCCTTTTGAGCTATGCTGAGACCTGACACAGTATTGTCCGAGCTGTCCCTTCTGAACTATGCTAAGAGTTGGGCCAAGCAGGAAAGTCAGAAAGCTCCTCTGAGTGGGAGTAAACTTTTGGTTTTCTGAGATGTCACATTGCACACTGCTCCATTACTGAGGTCTTCATCTGAAAAGCAAGAGCGGGCAAGGCCTGTCTCTTGTTGCCATGCCTCTGGGACTCAGTTTACACCCTGGGTAGGGAGCCAAAAGCTCAGTTGGCAGGATTTTCTTCAACTGCTCATATATTTACTTCCTGATTTGATTTCTCCCCCTCTCTCTCCACTTTAGGCTTTTCTTAAATCCAACAGGAAAGCCCTTCGATGTTACTCTGAGCATCATACCCAGAAACACTGCCTTGGGAAGGAGTTGACTTTTTTTGCCAGATTTTCATCAAGCATTGTGGTGGCTAAACTAATAAATCCACAATGTATTTTACAGATCCTCCTCTGTTTTCAAAATTGGAAAGAGTATACCTAGCTTTCAGACTGGTAAGGATACCTTAGATGTATTTCTGACTTGGAAGCTTGCCTTAATGAATTTTTCATTGCTGGGACAGAATACCAACATCCACAACTTAAAGGAGGAAAGATTTAGTTTATGGTTTCAGAAAGTCTTGGTCCACTATGGGTGTCCAGAAATCACAGAAGCACGTGGCAGAGACCCAGCAGGAGGAAAGCTGCTCATGACAGACAGGAAGCCATGTGAACAAGGAAGGGCAGAGGTGGTATATCCCCCTCCAAGTCCTGTCCCAGTGACCCTCCCTCCATACCCAGTCCAGGTCCTACCTCTCAACAGCACATGGTGTCATAGGCATGCCACAACATCCACACACAGGAGGTTTCTTGATGGCTATTCCAGATCCAAACCATAACATCCCACCCCCAGCCCGCAAGAGACTCTTGTCTACATCCCGATTCAAAATGCATGCAATCCTTCTAAAGAGTTGCCAAAATCTTGACAACTCCAGCACTCCTCAAACTTCCAAGCCCAAAGTCTTCTCAAAGACCCAGGCAAACTCTTCGTTGTGAGCTGCTGTGAAAATTGAAGTAAAATGCTTCCACTATACAATGACAGGACAGACGTTTGGATTCTAAGAAGAAGAAATAAGACAGCAGAAAGACACTGGACCGAAACAAGTTCTAAAACCAAGAGGGTCAATGCTAAATCCTGCAGCTCCGTTAAATCCCGTAGTTCTTTGTTTTGGGGTAAGTTCTACTGAGATGTGAACACCAAGGGGCTTGGGTGGCTCTGCCCCTACGGCACCACCTCCGGCTTCCACCTTCATAGCATACCTTCTGGGCTGGCTCTGTTCATAGCCTGTGGCGTCCCTCTGCAGACAGTCCATGTTCCTGATATGTAAAATTTCCCAGGGTCTCTACTGCACTTTCGGCTCTCCTGTACAAGTTCACGCACTGCCTGGCCTCCAAGGCCTGTTCCTGAAAACCGGGTGGAAGCCTCCATGAGTCCACAACTCTCACGTTCTGAGTGCCTGTAGGGCCAGTACCACATACATGACACCATGGTCTGCTACTGATCAATCAGTAGCCTGGCCCCTGGGAGCGTGGTGACCTCATGGCCTCTGAGCTCTTAGGTGGCTAAACTACTCGGGGATCCCCTTCTGAGGCTGCCCTGCAGGATGCCCTGGGTGGGGGGTCTCTTTTCAAAGCAAAGTCATTTGCCTTTCCACCTCTTAACTGGTAAAGGGTGGGATCTTGCTGACTCCTCTCAAGGCCTGCTTTTCATAGTCCTGTAGTTCCGATTCCTAGCACTTGGCTTCTTTTTAATGTTGATCTTATTAACAACCATGGTCTCTTTTGCACTGAACTGCAAACTTTTTACATTTTTTTCTCAGCCATTTTCTCTTGCTTCTCAGCACAGAGCTGGCTAAGACCCACAGACAGTATCCACGCGACAGTGTGACCAGTGGGCTGCCTCGAGATTTCCTCCACCAGATTACGTAGTCCATCGTCCTTCCTATCTGACATCTTCTGAGCCTGGCTTTCACACCTGTCAGCACTTGGCCTTCTGAGCTCTGGCCACACTCACATCAAGGTTGGCCAACATTCTAAGGCTTCTCCAGCTGCCATCCCCACAAAGTCAAACACTCCTCCTGCGTACCAGCTCCAAAGGCTTCTAAACCACATCACTGCATAGAATCACAGCAACTTGCCCACCGCAGGTGCCACGTTTTGTCTTACTTTTTCATTTCTGAGACAGAATAGTTGACATGCATAACTTCAGGGAGGAAAGATTTATGTTGGCTCACAACTTCAGGGGGGCCCAGTCCATTCATGGTGGCTGGCAAGGATGGAAGCAGATGATTGAGGAAAGCTGCTCATGTCATGGTAGACAGGAAGCAAAGCGAGCACAGACTGGGAGCTAGTGAACACCCTCCCAGGCCCCGCCCAGGTCCCGCCCCTGCCCCTCCCAGTCAGCCCTGATCCCCCCACCCCTGCTGACCAGGCCCCACCAGTTAGCAGCACAACATCCAAGTGCATCAGGCTTCTGGGGGATGTTCCAGATCCAAACCAGGACAGGGCTCAGAGAAAACACCCCAGGATCTCCCGTCTTCACTCACTGTGAACACGTATCACGTAAAATGCAAGCTTGCAATGGAAGACACAGAGTGAACTAGAAACAAGCAGGAGAAGCTACAGGGGTAACTGTATTTTATTTCCAGCAGAGGCAGCACTAGCTTCAGTAACAGTAGGAAGAGATGGAAATGATGCAATTCTGTTTCCAAAGGAATTAACCAATTTACCCCAATCTTCAGGCATTCCCTCACATGAGGGACATGAAGCAGATGTTAGCTGAAAAATATTCTCATTGACTGTCACTACTACTCTTCTGGTCTTGGATTTAATTCATAGACATAAATGTATTTTCCCCTTATATTGTATTGAAGGTATACTTAAGAATGTTTATCTTATTAATTTTCAAAGATTGTTAAATGTTAATGCTGTTGAATAAATGATTGTATGGAAATTAAGTCTATTTACACTGCTCAAAGTAAACATAATTTAAACTATTAACTAAGGGAGGAATGTATTTAGCATCAGATTCAATGTCTCTTTGTGAGGCAGCACATATTTTTTTTTTTTTTAAATCACACTGAGGATTGAACTCAGCGTCTTGTTAAATTATCCAGGCTGGGGTCAAACTTGTGATCTTCCTGCTTCAGCCTCCCTGAGTTCTGGGAGGACAGGCCTGCGCCTCAAGGCCTGGAATAGGCCACGCCTTGGTTTCCATGGCGGGACACAGAGCGTGGGTGTCAAGTGCACAAGCCCCTCAGGCTGAACAGCAAGAGTGGCCGCAGGAATAACCGAAGTCCAGCCTCTACTAAGCACCAGGGCACTTTGCTTGGGCATTCAAGGCCTCTGTGATCTGCCCACCCACGTGTCCACCCTCTTCCCCCAGTGCCCTGCGTGGCCTCTGCTCCAGCCACATCCTGCAGCCCTCCGGCCTCAGACCGTTAAATGAGTCAATAAAATATGTCACTTGAGAAATGGCGACACTGTGATCCCCTGATTAAGCTGCACACCTTGTCCCAGGAGGGGGCTCTTGGGAAGCCAGGTGTGTCCCAACAATCATGATATTTATATAATTTTGCTCATATTCTTTGAAGACACATATTTTGGGAATTATATAAATTTATAAAAGCTGAAGTCATGGGTTTTATTTTAGGAGAAACAGTAGTATCATATATACTAGCACTGTGCTAATTACAACATGTTAAATATTAATATAATCATAGTTACATAATAAAAATTTACTTACACTATAAAAAGGGCCATAGTTATATTCAAAAACATAAGAAATAAGCACCATTAGTGAATTAAGCTCTTATTAATAAACTTAAAAGTACTATATTCATAGATATATTTATTGATTTATATCACCAGTTATTAGAGTATATTTCTATAAAAATCTGTCCCTATGTGCTGTGCTCAAAAAATTATTTTAGACAATGTAGAATTGTTTGAAAACTACCTAATGTGATGAAATATAACAGCAAAACATTTATGAGTGCATACTCTTAACAGAGATGACTGCAAGCATGCGATAAGCATGTGATATTTTAGCTATATTTTATAATATATGAATATGTGCATATTTGATTAAATGTTCTATTCACAAATGGGGAACTTGAATTTGAAAAAACTTAAGTGATTTTCCAGAGTCTAAATCTAATAAATAATCATACCAAGACATTGGAAAATGCAGATAAAGTGGGTAATTTTTTAAAAGTATATTGCTTCGAAGTTGACACCAGAAAAAATAGAAAGCCTAAGATTCCTAAATTAAGAAAAAAATGCGCTAAATTCATTTTTAAATTCTTAAAATTCCAGGCCTAGATCTTTCCCCCTGTTGCACTTTTTCAAGAGATAAAGGGCAATCCAAAAACGAGGTGCGCTCAGCTAGAAACACACAAGGGACGCTTTAGATTGCTTTGTTTATAACAACACCTGAGAAGGCTACCAAGAAAAGGGATTATAAACAGTGTCCTGATGCATCCATTCACCTACCTACACACAAGAGTTCTTCGTGAAATATACCAAGCCAAACCATATATATGCAAATGATATCTTATGACAAAGTATTTTTATTGTATAATGGGAACCTACATTGTTACTAAATCAGCTTATATCTAACTGAACACATTAATAAGAAAAAGAAACGTCGTTATTTCAACTGATGTGAAAAGAACATTTGAGAGAATTAAATATTTTTCCATTATAAAACCCTCAAATTCTAATCTGCACAGAAAGAGAAAGGACATTCATGAGAACCCCACCGTCCACATACCCCTCCTCTTCTGCTCTGCCTGAAGACTCACAGATGGAGGCTCCACCAGGCATTTCAGCAGGGAACATTTAGTACAGAAACGAATTAGCTAGCCAAGGACTCACCCCAAACAAGGAAAAAGAATCCGCATTTTAGTAACACAGAAATAGCCATCTTGGCAGCAGACCGGCCCGCAAGGCACAGCGCTCCCCCACGTTCCACACCGTCCCCACTCGGAAGCCGCCTAGAAGGGAGGACTGCACCATCCCCGCACACTGGGGCGGCTCCATGGAGATCCCTGTCCCCGCGTGTCCAGTCAGGGCTGAAGGCACAGAAGAAGTGCTCCATCCTGCCCTGTCTACGCAGCACCGGCTACGGGGGGAGGGACGGGGCTGGGCACGGCCAGCTGATCGGGAGACCTGTCCACAGGGCACGGCCCCAGCATCACACAGCTGGGGCGGGCAGAACTGGAGGGCAGCAGCGAGGATGAGCACAGGGGACACCAGACGGCTGTAAGAGGGTCACTCCTGCCCTGGGGCTGGGATGAGGGAGGGATCTCTGGCCACCTCCACGCACCAGGACTTCCACTCTATCCGCATCACCCAGAGAGAAAAGAAAGTCAGATGCAGCAGCAGAACTGCCCACCGCAAACAGTAAGACTGTTTACATGAATATTCCAAAACTCATTTTGATACGACTACTAGAATTGAGGAAGATCACAAGATAACAGGTTAATATAAAATCAATTAAACTGATGGATCTAGCAGTGTGGCGCTCCGACAGGCTGAGGCAGCAGGACTGCATGTTCAATGCCAGCCTGGGCAACTTAGTCTCTTCGACCTTGTCTCAAAATCAAAATAAAAAACATGCTGTGAATGTAACTGAATGTGAAGGCAATACACTTAAACTCCAGTATCAAAAAAGAAAAAAAAAAGATAGTAAAACTATAAAGATATCACATAAAATCTCAAAAATGAGAAAAATGACAGATTAGACATTATCAAACTGTAACAACATGTTCAATTTACACTAGAAAGAATGAATCTTTGAAAAAATTACCTGCAATTCAGGTTTCAATAAAAGAACTTGTATTCTGAATAGAGGAGCCAGAACTCAAAGAGAAGTCAAAAGCCCTAGGGAAAGGTGGAGTTCTAACAGGTACTTCCCGGAGGGAGGCAAGTGAGGCATATGGTTGTGAGAAGAGGCCCTCATCATTTGACAAGAGAGATATGCAAATTAAAACCACAGGAACCTGGCATTTGACAGTGCACCCATTACAATGACTTGAAATAAACTAGCAAGCACTCAAGTATGGACCCACCAGAACTCACCAGTCGTGGGGGAGGGGAGACAGGGGGCTGTATCCACTGGGAAAGGGGCGCAGCCCCCGTTCCCCAAGTCCAGCCTCACCCACCCCACCTGCGTGCCACCCCTAAGCAGCTGCTGACGAGGCAGGAACGCAACCGGCCCGCAGGGACTCACAGACCAGCGGCCACACGCCCCTTATTTCTCAGAGCTGAAAACTAGAACCAGAACGTCAACCAAGATGCTCCCCACGCGTGACAGAGCAGGGAGCCACGGCCACGCAATGGGCTCCCACTTGCTAAAAGTAACTTCCTGCTGTTGCCCAGCACAACACAGATGATCCCTTCGGAGCGAGCCAAGGAAAGCGCATGCACAATTTGATTCACATGAAGTTCTAGAAAATACAAATTCTAGAGACAGAAACGCATCCGTGGTTGCCTCGCAACAGACAGTAGAAAGATAAATTAGGGGGAGCAAGGAAATTTTGGGAGGGGGAAGAATATTTGTTAACCTCTGTGTGGCAGTGTTTTATGGGTATGTGCTGCCACTCACCTGATATTAATTTTTTCAATAGATGTGTTTTATCATTTTCTAATTATACATTAAAATGCAAAAAAAAAATGCCATTCTAAGATTAACGAAATTTCCCAAGGACTATCTAGCACTTGTATTTTAAAAATCTAGACTGCCCCTTAGGTGCGCTGGGATATCTATATGGCAAAGTCCCGATTCCGGAAGCGGGAGGGCAAGTCATGCAGAAAATCTCAGCAAGTCATGAATCAATAATTAGACAATGCTTCTTGATGTAGGTGGACTGCTTACAACGTGTAAGTCCCCCCTGGCACGGCAAGCCCGGCCCCTGCAACGACTTGTCGGGAAAGTGTGCTGTCTAACAGGGAAGTCCCTGTGGTCTTGGAACAGCTCTCCGTGTTCAAAGTAACGTAACCCCACAAAGATCCAAGCTCCTTGGGGACCAGGACTTTTTGGGATACTTCTTCTACGACTTAGAAATTACCGTCACGTGCAGCCGAGAAGACACAAGTGAGCATTAACCTCCTGGATCGGATGCACAAGCCGCAGCTGGGCCGCAGCGTCTCCCTGGCTGCACAGGAGTTTAGGGGTGTTCTCAGAGTGAGGGTTCACTGCTGCCCTGGAAGGACTGAAGATCTGGACCGCAGGCCGAGGTCCCCGGCTCTGCTGGGAGCTCTGGACCGGCCTAGGCCGCTCCATGTACAGAGCGGGCCCTCCAGCTCAGCAACAGGCTCTGCCACGACTCGGGTCTGTCCTGTTTCTGGGCCAGATCATGGCTGTCCTTAGCAAGGATGAACGAGGACCACTGACGGCCAGCACATGCCTCTGAGCCTTTTAGGGGAAATTCAGTGGCTTGTGGTGGGGTACAGTCATGGCCCCCCACTTATTTCAATATAAACAAGATTCTGGGAGAATCCTGGAACAGATGAGAGTGTTCGGTTTTGGAGCTGGCCAAGGGCCTTCACGCTGAGCTAACACACTTTCTTTTTTCTTTTGACTTTGAGTCAGGCCTTGGTAAAACAGTCACCCAGATTGAAATTGCGATCCTCCTGCCTCAGCCTCCCAGAGTCTGGGGTATCAGGAAGCCCCGGACCCAGCTAACCTTTTTCTCACTGTGAAAGACTTTAACGAGTTTGCTGTTAACATGCTGCAAACCTGAGCGATGGGAGCACACGGCAGGGTCATTCTGCGAGAAGGTCAAGGTGACAGGGTCACAGTAAAATGCGGCAGGTGGAAGAAAATGGCATTCCAAATACACCAGGGAAATGGGAGAAACGCGACCTTTCCATGGGAAGAACATCAGAGCCTGCAGGAAGCTGCTGCTGGCGTCCCCACCCACCCTCAGCCACCCCCCGCCCTGCCGGGCCCACCTCCCAACCCTCCCCAGAAGGCAGGGTCACCTGCCTCCAGGGTGCAGCTTCCTGGGCTCCCTCACCCTCTCCCACGGGGACCTTCCTGGCCCTGAGCTCGGCTGCTCCCCAGCGCCTTAGGTGTGCCACCTGTCCCCGGGGGACTACTGTCTGACACGCACTGGACAGAGACCACCAGGAGGCCATGAGCACACAGAGCCTGTGGCGAGCGACCTATCCATCCGTGTGTGTGATTTTATAAGAGATGGGTGACACGTTGTCCTGAATCGGAGAATTTGCATATTGTACCTATTCCAAAAATCTCATACTGCCACGTGAAGTATAAACCATGACACAAACCTCAGGTACCCGACTCCGAAGGACTCTGCTCCTCGCGCTCCGAGTTTCAGGGAGCCTGAACTCCTGCCCGCGCGGTGTCAGGCAGTGCCAAGGACTCTGCCCTGCGGGCTGTGCACCATCAGCTGCCTCCGCAGAGGAGGGCGTGCCCGGATCCACCACCAGGTGAAGTCAAAATAACAAAAAGACCGTAGGTACAGGTATCTATATGCCTAAAGTTTTTGATTCATAGAAATGTGTGATGGAAGCAAACACACTTCCCGTCACGTGGCACACAAAGCTCAAATTCTGGGTAACCTCAGCAAGAACCACCGCGGCTTGATTTTCCATCTCGTGCTCCAAACACGCTGAGCATCAATCAGGGCAAGACCCGCCTCGGCGACAGCGGAACTGCGGGTGTGCTGCAGGGAGCTGTCCCGGCCTTCTGCAAAATGCCATCGCTGTCCCAGCAAGTGGCTCGGAGGGTCTGTGTGGCGGCAGAGAGACGGAGTGGGCACTCCCCCCAGGTAGGCAGCTCCTGAAGGCGTCAGCGCACCCAGGTTCCCCGCAGCTCAATTTTCTTCCGTTGGCTGAGAGGTCACAGGGCACAGGAAGCGTCACTGCACCAGGCCCAGCGACCGCGACCCTTCCACAGAGAGCGAACACACGCCCTATTCACGGCTGAACCCTTTCCTTGAAGTGGGGAGCCGGCCACACAATGACTTTTTTTTTACTCCACGTTAGTAATTTCTAAAGGAAAAAGTAACAGATGCCAGTTCTATCATAAGGCAGGGTGGTAAGCAGCAGTCACGCGATAGCCGTAAGCTTCTGTCTTCCAGTTGAGGGTTTCCTGTGAGATCGATGCAGTCTGAGCTCAGGGAGTTAGGCGGGAAGCCAGGGTCGGAGGGGGAAGGGTCTGATCTGAAGGTGGCTGTGAGCAGGTGGCACTGAGAGGGTCAGACTTGGGTCTGGAGGAAAGGAAATCTACTGGGGTCAGTGCCAGCCGGGCCAGAGGAAGGCAGGCAGGGCATGGGTGGGACTCAGAAAGTGATTCCCTGCCCCATTGTGACCCCTCCAGGCCCGGGCCACCTCAGCGAGACATCTGAGGGGCTTGTCACCAAAGCATCACACAGGCACCAGCGCCGGCACTGACGGCCCAGCTGTGTGATCTGCTTTGCCCACACCTCGGCTCTGGGCCAGGGAGGGAGAACCTCAGCCAGGAGACAACCTCGCTGGATACTGCTCCCTTGGCTTGTGCTTGGTGCATTCTGGGCAAACGTGCATGGCCTTCCTACCCAAAGGGATGCGCGCTGCGTTCATGATGCAGAACCAAGGCACTCTTGCAGGTGCTACCCTGTGCCATACTCACTTTTAAATGTTGTGAATTCAAAGCAGAAAAGGACTTTCCTGCGTGCGGTACGGGGATTGGCCCCAGGGTCTTCCCACTGAGGCACGCTCTCAGGTCATTTTTGTTTTGGGATAGGGTCTCACCAGGCTGTCCAAACCCGGCCTTGAATCTGCAATTCTCCTGCCGCAGCCCTCTGAGTGCTGGTCTGACAGGCTTGCAGCCAGAGTTCGCCTCGTGAGTTTTCAGGGGATAATTAACTTCATCTCCTCGTAATTCCAGAAGAGCCTACATCACCGGAAGAAACCGGCTCTGTTTTTCACATCTTTTAAAAACACTTTTCTCTCAGTTCACCATCGATCTCTTGAAAGTTGAAGAGGTTCAAGTTTCACTCACTTTGTGGTACTTAGAGTATTTTCTACAGAAAGCTTATTTTGGGTATTTTTATTTCTACACCAGCATCTAAACGTATAATGCATTATACCTTTCTATAGGCAAAAAACTTGGTGTCTTGTAAAATGGTTTCTACTTCCAGGTGCCAACAGCCAAACAGAAACCATTTTCTTGGCTGACAGTGGTGTCATTTCACACGCTCTCTGGCCACCTTGACGGCCTTCTGTTCTGTGCATGAAAATCCTGAGACCCGCGTTTTCTCCAGGTGCCTCGAGGGAGGGACACAGGTTGCTCATGCTGCCCCCGACGGCAGTCCTGCTCCCATTGACACAGTTTTGCTACTTTCACCGTGGCCGAGACAGGAACGCGCTCCTCAGTTTCCATGGCCACTTGCAAGCAGGGTGCTGCTGGCTCCCTCGAAGGCTTTAGAATTAATTCACCCTCAGGACTCTATACACGAAGACTTCAGCTTTTCCGTTTGTGAAACATGGACACGGAAGCAGCTGTTCTCAACCTGGACTGCACAGGAACGTCACCAGAGGACACAGACACCGTGTCCAGGCTCCCGTCCCCTCCTCACAACTCTGATGGAACTGGCCGCCTACTCTCTGCCCACTGCCACCAGCCAGATAAAGGAGGGAGCAAGCTGTCACAGCAGCCACCCAGGACTTGCTCAGGAGGTGCTGAGTCAAAACATATGGCGACAGCATCAGTGAGAAGACAGAAAAGAAAACCATCATCCCAGCGGGTCTGTGCAGGATGGTCACGGCACTGCACGGTGATCACAGGATGCTGTAAGGGTCACGAGAGGTGCAAACAGCTCCACGGGTTCTTCTCATGGGAGACGTGGCTTGGACTCGGTGTGGTTTCTGAGCACTGACTGGGTTCTGGTGACCTCTAGCCTGAGTCCCTGGCGGGGAGGGCCACACTGCCACGCAGGGGCACTCTCCTCCTTCTCCCCCAGTCCTGGGACCCCTTCCACCCAGTGCTGGCCAGACATCGCCGTCGCCTGACCATATGGCTGGTCGTGTGCGATGCCAGGGTCTGTGCCCACTGTTAGCACAAGGCTGGAGTCCAGCTGGTAGCTTTGCCCCATGTTCTACTCCATGAACATCAGTGCCTTTACTGAAGTATGAGTCACTGGCCCAGGTAAAATACCGTGTGCCACTTGGATTCGTACCTGACCTCAGACGCCCGTTGGGCTCCCTGGGAACCTTGTGGGGCAGCGCCAATGCGGAGGCCAGGCAGCTTGAAGTAACCCTGATCTCTATGCTGATCTGGTCACCACGCAACAAAAAGCCTTTCTCGGCCCAAAGTGCTTCATCAATTCAAAGCATCATCAGGTATAATTAATGTTCCACAGATCTCTTCGTGAATGCTTTATGCACTCAAACACAGCGCTGCAGTTTCCACAATGGGAAACCTGTGGTATCTTCACACCACCTAGCTGCGATCCTGATTTTGGTGGCCCTGTCACAGGCTTGTCTCACCTCATTATCATCACTGCAGATAATTATGGGTAATCTTGTAAAAGTTAGAAGGTGAGGAAGGCGACCTAACTGCCAAAGCTGTTTTCCTAGGCCTTGGATTCCACAATAATGATGAAATAATATATCTTGATTTTCTGCATTTGCAAGGAACAATTTTCCTTTGCGGGTTCACTCTCATCCACTTCTTGAGTTTCTAATGGGTTTTATTTTCAGACTTCAATATTCTAATGTTTCACAGCTGGATATTGGTGTCAACTCCAATTATGCGAAGATTTGTGACACATATAGTGAATTCAAAGAACACAGCCTAGAGATCAGTCACCCTGGGGGCCAATTACCCTAAACTTCGGGGGGATCTAGTGACATCAGGCTGTGCAGCCCAAGGTGGGCGGAGCCAAATGGCCCCAGTCAAGAGTGCTCCACATTAGAATCACCCCACAAAGGGTGACTGATCTTCTTCCTAGGTGATTATAACATATGCCCTTTCCCGGGCCTTAGGGAGGGCTGAGCACACGAAGGTCCCCACAGGCAGTCAGTACCAGCCTCAGGTCAGGAACCACCACTCAGGATTTAAGAAGGGCACATTCCCTGTGTTGCTTTAGTTTTGGGTTGTCGTGAACTTGGGTTCACAGGGAAGAAGAGGCCCTGAGGTAAGAGGTAGTAACGTAACCTTGGTTTTGAAAGATCGATAGGAGTTAGACAGAAAAGGAATGCAGACTCAGAGGAATCTTCTTTCTTCACCAGGTAGCTCAAGATGAAGCTTGGAAATACAAACAGGGCAGGAGCCAGCCAGATTTGGAGGTGATAGGGGTGACTAGGGCAGCATGGCCATCACACTGTACCTTGTGCACTGACCAGTGAGGCCACAGTGACTATACAGGGCATTTTATGTGAGGGTTGAAACAGACGGTGGTTAATTGAGAAGACACCAATATAAATTTAGGACCCATGACAAGCCGGTGGCAGAGATTTGAGGCACGAGGGAACAACAGAACTTGGGCATGAACTCAGCAGACGACTCTAAGAGCCCATGAGACCTATGCAGCTCTAGAGAATCCAAAGCCGAGATTTCTATTTCTGATGCTAAGATTTTTTCTTATTGCAGTAAACAAAAGACGGCCTGTTTACGCTCTCTACGGCTACCTTCTAAAATCTGACTGATGGAGGGCAAACAAATCATAGATGTGTTATTGATGTGCTTATCTTAAAGAAATAATTCAGCCAGACCCAGTGGCACACACCAGCAATCCCAGTACTTTGGGAGGCTGTGGCAAGAAGATTACAAGGCTGAGTTCAACCGTGGCAACCTAATGACTGAGAGAGACCCTGTCTCAAAAATTAAAACTAAGACTGGCCTGGAGCTGTGGCTCAATGTGAGGGCTCTAGGCCTGGTCCCCAGTGTCACATAAAGAAACAAGGAACTGAGATGATAGCACAAGGCTCATATTCTATTCTTGGCTTTAAATCCTTTTACATGTAGTAAATAATATATTCCTGACTCATGTTCAAATTATAACGTGATGATTAGCAATTCTAAACCAGTTGGGGGTTAAATCTCTATCTTAAGTATGTTTAGGAAACTCAAAGGCTAGTTAAACATAAATTTCTGCACTAAAAGGCTGAAGATTTATAACCGAGTACTGTTTTACATTGTTTCCATCTGTGCATACTTTGAATTACTAAAAATAGCCATTGTGGACAGCTCAGGGCAATAACTTTTGTGACAGCTCCTGACTCAGTGGCATCAACATCAATCCACGCATAGACGTGCCCAGCTTGGGTTCCGGGGTTGCTCTGAGTGCTGTTAATTATGTTTGAGAAATAAACAACCGTCCTGATACTGTTTCCCTAGGGAAACAACTAACACTGATACATCACTCTCCATTAATTAGAAACGCACCTGTTGGTAAACACTCTGCCCTTCCAGAGGTTAAAGACTGGAACGAGGTCACTTTCTCCTAACATTTTTCAGAAATTGTTCACATTCCTATGTGACAAGCCTATGGATTCAAAAGTTCCCATCAGCCAAGACCCTGAGTGGCCATCACTGGGTCTACAGGTTGTAGTAAGCTTTGCTGGTTTATCTGATACAAATTCTCTGGATACCAGAGATCAGTGTGTTAACAGACAGGTGTGGAGACAGGGGGAAGAGCCTCGCCAGTCACTCGCAAGACGAAAGCATCATCCTGAATCCGGGAGCAAGACACAGGGGGAAGCGTGGCACGTTGGTCTCTGTCCCAAAGGAACAGACTCGGGCGAGCGAGCAGCCCACGCGGTTCCCTCTCGTGAGCCTCCCTCGTCTCCCTTACTAGAATCACACTGTCCCTTCAAAGGAACACAGTGTTGCAGCCCCCTGTCTGGTGGTAACCACGAGGCCCCCTGCAGGGCAGCTTTCCATCGTGCCCCGTCCCTTGGCAACTCCATACACAACACAGACGTTCAAGTTGACCTAACTACGACATTCCCACCAACGGTTCCACAGCATAGTGAACAAGGTTGACAAACTGTGTTCTGGACTTGAGACTCAACATCAAATGATCTGAATGCCACTGCAAGAATGTAGGAGGATGATAAATTGTGGGCAGATAATTAACGCATGAGTTAGGTTTCTTGTGAGTAAAAGTTCTAGAAAATGAGAATATTGAGAGAAACAAACTAGAATTGTTTTAAGAGTAAATATTTACCAGGCACTAAGTAAGTGAAAAAGTAGAATTACTTAAGAGCCTCATGTGCCTGTCCTCAGGGGAACCGGGCTGTTTGTCCTTGCTGGAATGTCACAGGTTCTGTCACAGTTCATCTTAGTACCACAGCATACCAGCATTGGTGGCGCTCATAACTGAAACCGAGCAAGGCAGAAGAGTAGACCTTGCAGTATGCAAGCGCGGCATGCATGCACCTGCTCCAGCCTCCAACGGCAGGCTCCCAAATGCCATGCGCAAAAGGAAGTTTCCCCAGAAAGGGCACAGCTCCTGCGCATGACATCAGAAAACTCCAACAAGTTTCTAAGACAGCAGAGAGTGTGCACGACCCTCCAAGCTACAGAAGTTATTTTACATTTGAAAATGTACAAAGATAACACAGAATATGGTTGAAACTACATCAGTGATTTGCTCGTGCTTAACAGATTAACTGTGGATGGTCTATAGCTATGTATATGCATTAAGTAAACACAGAAATAAAATTATGCATTTTGCAGTACTTCGAGTGTTGCTTTCTGCCCTCAAAATCACGACTGAAGCCTCTGATCCTCGCGTGCCTTTCCCTCGGCACCAGCACCAACACCACCAGGTCCACCTGAGCCCCAGACTCCACCTGCCTCTCATCGGTTTTCACGAAAGCCTCCAGACATTGAACACCCTTAATCTCTAACAAACTCATAATCTTAACACCAGAAGATAAAGGCTTTGTTTCATATAAGTAGTTATATCTCAAAAAAGAACAAAAAAGATTTGAAAGGCATATACTTCCATTTGTCAAATTTATGTTTGACATATACATATCTATATGTACACAAATACACATGTAAATTATAGACATATGCATACACATAATTGTCTTGCCACCTGAACAAAAACACACCTGTACAACATCTGCAGAGTGCGCCTATCTATGCGCTTGTGTGGATACAATTTTTCTTTTGTTGACAAATAAAAAATACAATTAAAAAGATTCTAGAAATCTCTCTTTTCTCCATGGTGAAAAGAACAAATTAAAAGTAGAAGCCACGATGGAGAGCACATGCAATTCTATGGGCAAAGTTTGCCAACGCGCCCCTGCATGCCCACTGACTCTCTTCCGCTTTCTGCGACACACTAAGGACGCTCTGTCGTCCTCCTCCTTGCACTCACTTATCTCAGCGACTTTTTTTCTCTGAAATCCGCAGTTGCTTAAAAATACCGCTGTACTCTAACGCTACCCAAGTTACCTTGACAACCGGCCTGGTGGCCGCGTGCCCCCCTTGCCAAGGTGTGCACAGGACTCGGCGATCGCTTCCCGGGAACTCTCTACCTGGAAGCGGCGGCTCGAGGCGCGGCCTGCCTCTTCCCCTAGAGCAGCTCCGTGGGTCGTGTTTTCGGATGGCCGAGCCTGAGCACCCCTTCCCTCGGCACTCCCGGATGAAGCCACGGCGGCCCTTACCTGACTTTGAGGTTGCCCTGCTGCGGCTGCCCATCGTACACCGACAGGATGTCGAAGTCCTCCTCCAGCGCGAAGGCGAGGAAGGACAGCTGGATGCGGTTGCGCTCGCCCGTGACGATGATCCACGTGCAGTTGGCGTAGTTGGGGTAGCCGTGCGGGAAGCCGGGGCTCTCCACCGTGCCGTTGGGGCCCTGCACGAGGCCGCCGCAGTTCTGACCTGCCGCGAGAGCACACGCAGCGCGTGAGACCCGCCACCGCCGCAGCCCGACCGCCACGCGCGCCCAGATCGCTTAGCAGGGGCAAGGACAGGACGGCCGAAGGGCACCGCGGGGGCGGGAGAAGGGGAGCAGAAGGCGGAAGGAGCACCGGAGACATGGGCGGCCCCACGCGCAGCCGGGGCCTCGGGGACACGGGCGGCCCCACGCCCACCCGGGGCCTCGGAGGACACGGGGGGCTCCACGCGCACCCGGGGGCTCGCAGGAAACACGGGCGGCCCCACGCGCACCCGGGGGCTCGCAGGGGACACGGGGCAGCCCTATGCCCACCCGGGGGCTTGCAGGGGACACGGGCGGCCCCACGCCCAGCCGGGGGCTTGCAGGGGACACGGGCGGCCCCACGCGCACCCGGGGGCTCGCAGGGGACACCAGGCAGCCCTATACCCACCCGGGGGCTCGCAGGAGACGCGGGGCAGCCCCACGCCCAGCCGGGGCCTCAGGGGATACGAGCGGCCCCACGCCCAGCCGGAGCCTCGGGGGACACGGGGGTCCCCACGCCCACCCGGGGGCTCGCAGGAAACACGGGGCAGCCCTATGTCCACCCGGGGGCTTGCAGGGGACACGGGCGGCCCCACGCGCACCCGGGGGCTCGCAGGGGACACGGGGCGGCCCCACGCCCCTCTCGCACCTGCTCCACCCCGCCCTCCCCGCCTCCCACCCTTTGTCCCCTAGCCACCTCCTGTGTCCCGTCTGGGCACACCTGCCCTCTTCCCGACTCCCGCCCACGTCTGGGGACGTGTGTCGGAAGCTCGGGGACATCCAGCCCCTCGTTGTCACGCGCAGCTGCATCGGTTCAGAGCGTGGCACGGCTGGCACCTGGGGCCGGGTTCTGCCAGTGTCACGCGAGAACTCGGCCCAGCGGTCCTGTGCGAGGAAACCCGGCCACAGATAAACCCGCGGCCCCGCTGGGGTGCGCGGGGCACGCCTGCACCGCCGCACTCGGCGAGGCAGAGGGCCAGCGTGGGCCAGCCCGGCCGCGAGCAAGGCCCCTCTCAAAGGCCAGGAAGGGTCGCGCACGCTCGTGCCGGTCTCCACCTGCGCACCACCCGGAACAAACGGGAAAAGCCGCCTGTTCACGCATTGCCACAGGCCTTCCTACAGCGAGGTGGGTAGGGCGGGGGCCACCCACCAGGCGCCGCGCCCCAGGCACGGGGGGGGGCGGGGGGGGCGGGAGGAGCCTGAGCCCTGCGGGCAGTCCTGCCGCGGGGAGACCCAAGGCAGGGAACCGGCGCTGCCACTCACGTGACACTCAAAGGCAGGTGCGAGCACCAGGGCGGCTTCGCCTCACCAGGCGAGGGCCACAGGGGGGATCTGGGGCGCTAGCGCCAGCCCGGAGCCCGGTCCTGCCCGCGGGCGCCAGGCGCGGGACCCCAACACCGCCCCTTCCACCCTGCAGACAGCCGCCAGGGCCGGCACTCACCCCCAACCGCCTGCCTGCTGCGGGCGGTAGGAAGGACGTGGCAGAGGCCAGAGGTGACACAGGAGCCGGGCAGCTGAGTGTCCGGGACCCCAAGAACACCAGCAGGGCAGCCGTGACAGACGGAGGTACCCGCGGGGCCCCTTTCCAGGGCGCTCTGCTCACCTGGCTTGGAGCCCCAAACCCTCCCCGCGGGTGGCCCTGCTGGCCACCATCAAACGCCCCTAGGACCCCCAGCCAGGCCCTTTGTGGACAGGGCAGGCTCGGACTTCCGGCGGGGTCGCCCTGGAGGCGGGAGAGCTCCCAGGACGTGGGGCAGCCACCCAGGACAAGCACCAGCCGCTTTCCAGCCGCCTTTCTGCGGCTCCTGATCCCTGGCCTCACGCAGCCTATCTCCCATTTATGAGTTCACCTGCTCTCTCCCCTGATTCCTGCCCAAATGCTTTCCACCTGTCCCCGCCACGTGACTCCTGCCCACAGCTCAGAGCCCACCTGCTGCCTCTCGGTGAGGACTGCCCACAGCTCACACACCCCCGCCCCCCGCCCCCCGCGGCCCACCTTCAGTGCCTGGGTAACTTTGCTCCCCCTGTTCCACTGTCTCCACTTCAGTCACTTTAACCCTCTACCTCCCATGCTGCGGTCAGGAGACACGGATTGTCCACATGGTGTCCACTGCCACCACGGCCATCAGGTGACACAGCCTCGGAGCTGAATCTCCCCTCAACCCTCCCACAGTCCCACTGGTAGGAGCTCAGCCGCTCAGCAGCTCCTGGGAACCGAGCTACGGTCCCTCTATCCCAACCCAGCCACATCCCACTAGTGTGCTGAAATGAACTTAGACATTTTGACACTGTATTGCGGACGTTCTGGAGAGACCTCGGGATACCCGGATGATCGTGCGGCCCGTAGGTCCTTGAACACAGGCCTTGCCTACCTTTTATAGTTGAACTGCAAACGGGAAATTATTCGCAACTCTATTCTGTAGTTATAAAAAATGTTTGCAAGAATAGGCAGATTGCAGCGAGTTCAAATCTCTCCCTGTAATATTGTCAAATGCGTGTGGGAGTTTGCTAAATCTGAGTTAAAAAGACTCAATGAGGGGGATTTATGAGCTTAAGAGGAAAGAACCAATAGGAAGCCTATTTTCCACTGAATTTAAATCTAACAATAACACTGTAGCATGTAGATATTAAAGCGGTGGGGTTTTGAAAAGTCTCTAAAGAAAAGTAGCTTTTCTGGTTATCTAGCAATTCTTACATCACAACAATTTTTTTTTTAAAGTGAAGACTTGAGTATAAGTTGGAGAAGAGAAAAATATAATCATTGGGCAGATGTTGGCTGCAAGGTCGTTAGTACTGTGGCCTGATCATGTACAGCCAGGTTATCAGACATTAGGATTTGCCCAGGAATACTATTTAGGATGCATTTCGAGTACCCGCCAGGGCAGAGTGATTAAGGCCTTTGCCGGGACAGTGCGTCTTGCAGAATGAGCCCCAGCTGCTCAGCAGAAATTTTACCTCAGCCTGTTAGCAATGTCAGAACCGCTGCAAAGTTTCTAGCAAGTCACTTTCACTGTGGCTGCACTTTGCAATCAACAAAAAGTTTTTTAAAGTTTCTGTGCCTGAGATTGATTCTTATTTAGTTGGTCTGGGCCAAAAATATCCAAGACAATTTTGAGAAAGCACAAAACTGGAGACTTTATGCACCAATTGTTGCATCTGATTGTAATGTGGCTGTAATTGGGATGGGGCTTGGTGGGTGCTGGAGGAGAGGAAGTGCCCGTGTGCTGAAGAAAGCCCTAAAGCCCACCTGGTGTCAACGCAAAAAGTGCAGCCAACCTGCTGCAGCGTCTCAGAAGGACAGTGGGCATCCTGGGCATGGTGCACATCCAACAGCATGTTCAGGGGGAGAGATAAATCTTAATTCCAACCTCAGAATACATACCAAGATCAATCTCAGGGGAAGTGTGGACTTAAAAGTAACGTAAAATAATAATGCTTCAGAAGAAAACACAAAATATCTTCATTGTATCATGCAAACATTTTAACACTGAAGACACACACACACAAGCAATAAGGCAATGAGTTAAGGATGATCAAACAAAGAAGGGATTTTTTGCAGATGCATACATTCAAAAGACGACACAGTCAGAGTTATGGGTAAGCCTCCCATGCCACTTAGAAAGAGACAATGAAATAGAAAAACACAATAGAACAAAATAGAATAGATGGAGGAAAGCAAAGATGCAGAACCGGAGAGACCATGGCCTCCGCCCAGGGCTGGGGGCTCTACCTGCCCAGCGCGCATCCTGGGAAGTGAG
Source organism: Ctenodactylus gundi (assembly GCA_004027205.1). Classification (NCBI taxonomy): domain Eukaryota; kingdom Metazoa; phylum Chordata; class Mammalia; order Rodentia; family Ctenodactylidae; genus Ctenodactylus; species Ctenodactylus gundi. The sequence continues at coordinate 210,447 of PVKB01000699.1, forward strand.
CCAGAGGCCGCTTCTTGCTGTTGGCTCCCCAGCTCCCGAGGGAAGCAATAAGGCATCATCTGAATCCCAGAACCCTGGGACGTACCACAGTCCCTCACTGCAGTCTCAGGACCGGCACGCGCAGGGCTCAGGGGACGAAGCAGACATCACAGACCTTCCCAGCGTGACCTTGAAAACACCGCTCACCTTCCCACTCCACTGGCAACTACATATGACCGCTGACCATACTCGGTCAGCTTGAGTGGACATTAATGCACACTGAGAAGGAGCCAGGCCAGGGGTGCAGGCCGGTGATCCCGGCACTTTGGAAGGCTGAGGCAAGAGAATTCTGAGGTCAAGCCCAGCCTGGGTAACTTAGTATCTTAGCGAGACCTGATTCAACTAAAAACCACAGTGGGCTGCGGAGGTAGCTCACAGTGAAGGCCCTCCACTCTACGGACGGGGACAAAGCCCTCCGCCTGGCATGCCTACGAAGGACTGCCAAGTGGGGCAGGAAGCCAAGGCGAGAAGGCCTGGCCAGGGCGTGAGAGGCAGCAACCCCGAGGCTTACAGCCCAGGCAGACTGGACAGCGGAGGAGGAGGTGACCCCTCAGACCTACACCTGGACTGCTGCTTCCTTGAGCCCTTTTTCTGGATCTCCCGTGTGCTCCTGTGAGCAGCCCGTCCCTCGGGCTTGCCCACGGGCAGACGGCCACTACAGACTGGGCCTCTCCCAGTCTCCTAAAGGGTGGATTCTGCCAGCTCATCTAGGGAATGCCCTTGCCTTCTGTTAATCCTGTTTCGCTAGAGAACGCGGACTATAGATTTGCAGGATCAGTGACTCCCCTGGGGCGATCCACACAGTGGGGGGGCTGAGAGCATGACTCACCCTTGGGGTAAGCACAGGGCTGGGGCTCTGCCCCCTGGCCGCAAGGAAAGACCCTCCAGGGAGAGAGGACATCAGAGAGGACATCGACAGCGCATACCGCGGAAGCAAAGCCTTAAGCTGTCTCCTCCTCTGCCCTCTGTAAGGCGTCAGAACAGCCCCCGAGCTGAGGGAGAAGCAGGCATGTGTTTGTGTCTGAGCTGAAGACTGGATTCGGCCTGCTGGTCAGTCTGTCCGGGCATTTAACAAAGAACAAACGGTGTTTCTATGTGGCGTGAAATCGTTAGCTCACTCAATGCGAAGGTCCTATCTGAATTGTGCCTTCAACACAAAAAGATCTGGGATTTGATTAGTGTTGTTAGGTGTAGGGCTGGCATGCCGTAGGCTTCAGTGCAGGGGGTGCACTGAACGATTCCAAATACGTACACACACAACTGCCTTGGAAATCGATTGCTTAAAACCTGATAGCTACGGCAAATTCTCACCTCAGGGCTGAGTGAGTGGAGGGCCTGGGTACGTATCAAGACCCAAGACACCGACTAAACTAGAAGCCGCGGAATTCCTGGTGGGAGCAAACCCTGTGTCCGTGGATCTGCCATGCAGCTGATCTTCAGCTGCACACCTACACGCGTCTCTGTGGCCGTTCAACGCTTCGCTCGCTCCTCAGCTGTGGGCGAGAAATCAAAGCCCTGGCTCCCGCCCCTTGTTTTGTTTTGGTTTTGCAATGCTTCTGAAGCAAAAATTCATGGTATTGAAATTCCACGCAGGATCAGAATTTGTTGCACAAAGTCCTTTGACAGAAAGGGACGCACATTCTTTGGAGTCTGTGGCCTTGAGTTAACAACTACAGGGTCGACAGTTGACGCTGGCGTTCTGGTGTTGCCGACTCTAATTAGAGCTTTGAGAGCAGACAGGTGTGTGTTTCTCCCCCCGAAGGAGCCACTCTGTTTTATTTAGCTGCTGTCCTCCGTTTTACCTGGTTTCGCCTCTGAGATTATGCAGCAGAAGACAGACCACGGAAGAAGGGAGCCAGCACGCTACGTGGAGGGGAAGATCCGGCGTGTTCATCTGCTTTGCAGGAAAACACTGATGTGATCTGCCTCACTTGGAAGGGTGCAGGAGTCAGGAACGTGTCTCTAGAGCCTCAGTCCTCAAAGCGGGAAGAACCGTGGGCACAGAGAGCGTGACCTGTGACAGGCTCACTGGCCAGGGCTCCGTGGGGAACCCGAACTGTCTGCTGTACTGGAGATGCCTCAGGACATTGCCGCATGCTGCCAAGTGTGCAGCAAGGCAGAGGTGCCACCCAAAGGTCACACTGCTTTCCGCGGGGGTGGGGGAGCGGAGTTAAACGCATGTTCACAATTCCATGGCATCAAACATCTATATCCTTCAGAATGCTATATAAGCTGGTGGAGAGCAAGAAGCACTTTAATAACGACATAAAGTTCGGCCCAGTGGTATAGGCCTATTATCCCAGTACTCCTGGAGTCTGAAGTGGGGGGCGGTGGGGTGTCATAAATTTGAGCCCAGCTTGAGCAATTTAGTGACTTAAGGAAGATTCTACCTCAAAATCAAGAATAAAAATGGGCTTGAGATGGAGCTCACTTGCAGGACCTGGGCTCAATCCCTAGTAGAAATTAATAAATAATAAAAAGCACTTATTGATTATCTAGACTTAAAGAGTTGTCATTTCTACAACAAACAAAGTTGAAAAGAATACCCTATTCACGTGCACTGAATGTCCAGGCTGTTGAGGATGACCGCTGCGAGTACTGGGCCCTGAGCTGTCCCATTCCCTGTCTCCCCACCAGGCTGGGTGCAGCTCTCCTTGGACGCACAGCTTTGGGCAAACCCAGGTGGGTGAAGAAGAGAATGAAGTCTTGACAGGTGCTTGACCCAGTATGACACCCCATGTGTAGACATCAGGAGCCACAGGGCACTGCTCTCATGGGACACGTCACTGCGAGGTCCCTGGTCCTCTCTGGGGAGCATGCTCACTTCCCACCATCTGGCACACAGAAGTGTTGTCTGCATCTCAACATGACATTCTAAGATCCAGGGGACTGGACTTGTTTGGAATCAGGTGAAATGCAGACACTTGTGACACCTCCGTACACCAGATGTGCACAATTCACAGTGACTGGACCACAGGGACACTATGCTCACCTTCAGAGAGGGGCCTATCAACAGCCTGACAGGGAGGAACTCAGTTCTGTCAGATATAGATCAGACTCAATTGTAAAATCTATATATCGTGTCTTAGTGACTTTCTCAATTCCGGGTCATGGCCAGGCACCTACAACATAAAGGAGGAAAGGTCTATTTGAGTGCACAGTTTTTGGAGGCCGCAGGCCACCTATGGGCAGCCAGCAGCAGTGGAGAAGCCTGGGGGAGGCTGAGCCAGAATAAAGCCGTACAGAGCACGGTAAGCAGAGAGGGCAGAGGGCAAGGCTGGTGAGAGGGTTCTACCCTTCCGCGCTGAACCCCAGAGGCCTGCCCCTTCTGACCGGGCTCCGCCTTTTAACAGCACACGTTGGAATCAACAGATTAACCCCCACGATCGGGTCACCTTCCAGACACAGGCTCTTGGGGGCCTTCCAGCTCCAAGCCACTGCAGTTCAAGTTCCTTCCGAGATAAAGATGAACCGCTGTTGGGTGGGGGGTGGCTGAACTTGAACTGGCAATTCCTCAGCATCAGGGTTTTTTTTTTTTTTAAGTGAATTATCAAGGGAGATTAAGACAGGAAGGAAAAGCAAAACATTCGATTCCTAATTAAAAAGAATTAAGGGACTGCATAAATCAGAGTCTTCAAAAGAACCCTAGAAATGTCTGAGGCAGTAACCGGGGAAACGGTACCAGAAAGTCCGCCCTGTCTCTTCTACATGTGGAGACTGGATGGGGCGAAAAGCTACCTGGCATTCCTGCCCTCGGATGTCCCTCGAGACGAACGGAGGCCTTCTCCCTGCCTGTTCTCCCTGCGGCTTCCCCTTTGGGAAGGAACTGGGATTCTGTGGAAGGGGCGGGCGGGGCAGCGGGCTCAGCCTGCGGGAGGGGGCAGCAGCTGAGCTGCCCGGCACAGCCTCACCCCTCCCACCCCTACCACGGGCCGGACAGGTGTGAGCAGGTTCACGACGTCGGCACAACTCTTTCTGGGGACAGGGTTCCTCATTTGTTTATGTTTTCCCCTACAAGCTACTGCAGACTGAGCCAAGGGCCTTCACAGGGAGCTACGTCCCCAGGCTGGGTGTTTGTCAGCTTTGACATGAAGACCCATTATTACTAAGAAGCCCAGGTGGGACACGAGCATGTGGCCCTCCTGCCTCAGCCTCCTAGGTAGGTAGGCAGACAGTTTGGTTTTGTTTCTCTTCTTTCCTTCCTTGTACTCTTTCCTGCCATAAATCCATCTCCTTTAATCAGGCTTTCCAAATCAGACCTTGTGGTAGTCTGTGATGTCCGTTTCAGGGAGAGACATGGCTTTGGAGAGAAAGCAAATAGCCTTTTCTTATATAGACTCGACGGCCTGGAGAGAAGACGGATTTGCAGGTCTCCCAGTGGCTGTGTAAGCTCTGGCCATCCCTATGGCCACACCTGTTCCAAGCTCTCTCCACCCAGGCTACTGGGGAGAAAGGTGGCGGATTGCACCCACCCCGTAGCACCCTCGCGTGGACTGGAATGCCTTCCTCCTCTACCCAGGGGCCCTAATTGAGGTGACTTAGTCCATGCAGGAGCTTCTCTGTCACCTTCTGATGCAGATGATGTTCGCTTCCTTATTTTTCTCTCCCGGCAACTTCTGAAGAGTCTGAGGTTTAAATGAAGCAGAGACAGCAGCACCAGACTTTCCTGAACAGACGCCGGCAGCCCGTGCTCATGATTGCTTCCATTTGCTTCCAAACAGGAACTTTCCTTTGTGATTTATGACATGCATTAGCGCCGTCCTAGATACCTGTGGGCCCACACCAGCGCAGGCGCCACCTCAGGGTGACCCTAGGGGGGTCGGGGGGTGGGGACGTTGCCCCAGGCTGGAAAAAAATCACAACACAAATAGCAAAAGAAATGTTGGAGAAAAAACATCTATATTCAGATGCAGGTTTTTGGAGCTCCAAAGCGTGCTAAATATCATTTTGAATTTGAATGGAGCCGTCTGCAAATAAGTGATCTTTATGTCACAAGTCCTGCTTTCACGGCAGGAGAAAAACTTGCATTTCTCTTAATGTTATTCATAAAAACATACCTCAATAGCTACTTTTCCCTCAAAGGAACATCAGGAGGGATCTCGTAGGACTGGCCGGATTTCATTTACTAGTGAGTCGGACTCTTCTGTCCCAACTGGAAGGCCAGCTTTGCATGTGAGTTGACTGTGGCCATTCTGGGTCAAAACTAACTTCTTAAGATGGTTTGGATCTAAAGGTTCCCCCAAAGTCTCACGGGCTGGGAAAGCGATTGTCCCGTGGGGTGCTGTGCTCACAAGTGGGTTCATCCGTGGGGGCTCCATATGCTGTTAGGAGGGGGTGGTAGAGGAGGATCCCTGGAGGAGTGGCTTGGGGGGCATCCTTGTCCCTGAGTCCTCCTTCTCTCTCTGTTCCCTGGCCTGATGAGAAGGGCAGCTGCCCCCCCAGACCATCCTGCCTCTGCCAGCCAACTACGCACGGACGGAGGCCTCCGTAACTGTGAGAGGACATGAAGCTTAAGTCGTGGGTGTCAGGCGCTGCTTCTCAGCGAGGGGAGGTGACTGGGGCACTGCTCTTTAGCCCCCCTGTGGTCTTCTCAGGGTTCAGGAGTCCCAACACAGTCCTAGCAGCAACTGGGTCAAACCTCAAATGAGTCCAGGCTTACGTGTGCCCATGAGATCTTAGGGACATATGTGGAACTCACCCCCAAAAGGACGAAGCGTACACAGCCTACACAGGTGGCCACGGACTGGCCACGGTCACATCAGAGACCAGCCCCAGACGGATGTGTTGAAAAGACCGAAGCCACACAAAATAGCTTTTCCTATCAAAAGAGAGTAACACTCGAGTTGGAACACAGGAAGAACTCAGAAGTTTACAAATGCGTGCCAATAAAACAATCACTTATAAATACAGTAAATCAGAAAAAGACAAAATCCCAAGAGGTGTTAACAAATACCTTAATATAAATAAAACCAAGAACACAACACACCAAAATATACCACACTGCCAAACCAGGGCTCGGAGGGACTCTGGCTGCCCACGTCGGTAGCTGAGAAAGAGGAAGAAGATTTCAAACCCCCTGAAAGAATTCGGGGAAGGACAGAAAGCTAACCTCCAAGACAGCAAGCAGAAGAAACAGGAAGCGATTCGGGATTCGGGGCTAGGGACAAACAAAACGCGGAAGAGGAAATAAGAGGATGGTGAAACTAAGGGGCACGTCCTCCTACCCAGGAAAACACAGCCACAGGGGATCCCCACAGCGACGTCAGACTAACAGGAGCGAGGCGCGGTACACGCAGCGAGCTGGGCGCGCCTCGGAGGCCACATTCCCAGAGGATGGTGAAACTAAGGGGCACGTCCTCCTACCCAGGAAAACACAGCCACAGGGAATCCCCACAGCGACTTCAGACTAACAGGAGCGAGGCGCTCCTCGGAGGCCACATTCCCAGAGGATGGTGAAACTAAGGGGCACCTCCTCCTACCCAGGAAAACACAGCCACAGGGAATCCCCACAGCGACTTCAGACTAACAGGAGCGAGGCGCGGTACACGCAGCGAGCTGGGCGCGCCTCGGAGGCCACATTCCCAGGGGCAGCAGACACGACAGGTCACACAGTGTGCGGTGCTGTGCGCAGGAAGTGGCCGGGTGGGGTTTGCAGTGACGTGGGCAGATTCAGCGTCGCGGGCCTGGGCTGTCCTCCCAGGGGCACACAGCACCTGCTCACTAGGAACGGGTTTCCTTGCCTCGTGACAAAAGCGTCCTAGGCAAAGTCAGAGGTGGCTGGCGGTCCATTCACTCCTGGGACAGTGACCAGTTTTACGACATGAGCCTCACTTCCAACTTTTGGAAGCTCTCAGAGTAACTCTTTATATGAATAGGTTAGGGAATAAAAGTCACACAAATGGTAAACTACATACAACATATCTGTATTATGCCCATTAATAAAAAAGTAACCGAGGGCCCGCTCACGCCTAGGGTCTGAAGAAGAAAATGTCCTCCGGCATCGGAGCGAGTCCTCAGCCAGCACGACAGAGAGCTCAGGCAAGAGCTGCTCATACGCAGTCCTGATGTGACTCTCAGCAGAGAAATTCCCAAGGCAGCCATGGAGAAAGTCTCTTAACAATGGGAGAGCAGCGTAGAAAAGGGATGCAAATCCATTAGACTAGCTCAAATATACTCCGGGAGAAATGTAGCAACACGTGGAAGAAGTGACCAACGAAATCGAGATGCGTGGAAGCCTCCGCGTAGAAAGGGCGCCAGTGCTGCTACCACCAGTCTCATCAGCAAGGCCGGCCCCACTTGGCGGAGACACAGGAAAGCTCTGAGACTTACAGGGTGACGCAAAGGAAATGGAGTAACTGGAATAAATTCTAAGGAATTGACACTATAACTACCATTTAGAAAAAAAGAGATAAAAGGCGCTTCGTCGAAGTCAAAACTGTTGCGCAGTGAAAAGTCCCATTGCAGAAAGGGTAAGAAACAGGGTTGAGATGGGCGAGAAGTGTGCATGTTGCTCCTCTGGCAACTTGCACCCAAAATACATGACACATACTTCACGGAAAACGAGCAGGCGTATTAGAACACGGCTACACCCACACGGAGGCATTTGCCCGAGGAAGCTGAGCAGGTGGAGGCCAGCACACCCGTGACAAGTGCCCCGCCCTTCCCTGCCAGGATGCCAACAGTACCACGGGGAGGCACCACCTCCCGGCTAGCAGAAACGATCTGATCTGATTTTTTAAGCAGCAGTCAACTCAATCTGGCTAGAATCTGCGCCTATCAACTCTGCCTAGCTGGTAGGAGCCTAGAAGGACACAGATGCCCTAGAGAACCAGGCCCCAGTTTCCCACAACCTGTAAGCCGGCGACTCCCCCACAGCCTGTCCGTGGTAGCCTGCGAACTCATCTCACGGATCTGAAAACCTGTTCGCCCCAGACCAGGTCACGAGGCTTCACAACAGGTTTGTTCAGAGTAAAAAATACTGAAACCACCTGGGTGCCTGGTAACGAGTGAGCGGGCCATGTTGAACTGTTCTGTCACATGTGACTGTACTCAATCATCCTATATCTGAGTAATTCAGAATGTGTACTCCGTGAGTTTGAGCTAATATTGTTTGTTGAAATTCAGGATTGGCACGAAATTCCTACCTAGTTACACTAATCTACATTGTTGCTCTTTTATGCCACACACTATTTTGCTCTTTGAGGCAATTTCATATTCCACGAGCACACAAGGCACAGGTTGGTGTGCTGTGCACAGACTGAATATTAGCAGAGAGACTTGGGTCAGCAGAAGCACCAACCCCTGAACAACACTCTCCGGCTGTGTAACAGATCGAGATGAGACGTGGAACTCTCAGAGGAAAGGGGTCCCCCGCAAATCAGTCCACACACGGTGGCTAAAGCACCATGCATGTTTCCAAGATCACACTACAAGCCTTCTTTTGTAACGAGTAGCAAACGTACAGACATTCTTACTTTGTAGACAAATATGGGGCCATCACTGGTTGGCCGAACCCAGAACAGGGGCTCTCTGTAGGGACCTGCAGCGTCCCTGGAATCACTGAGGACCAGGACGAGGCTGTGCAGAAAGACCCCACGGACCTCCTTTTCTGAGGAACCTGATTTCTTTTGATTCTCTCCCATGAAGCACTGGCATCGCTGCATCCTTCCCATGGTCCCCCGGGCAATGCCAACGTGACGGTGTCCCTCGTGTGCCCAGGGCTGCAGCTTCACCTGTTCCTGCTGCCCAGTTGTTCGTCACAGCCCGAGTCCCTTCCAGCCATCACGTCGTCTGTTCGTCTGCCGTTTTCAGGACCATCCTCTGAGACTGTCTCCTCGTACACCTTTGGCTTCCTCGTCCCCAACGGCGAGGAACAGCTCTTGTCTCCCGGGACTTGGGCTCCGGTAACACGCACGTCCCAGCGATTCTCTGCGGCTGTCCCAGGACACTTGTCCCGGTGCTGAGACACGAGAGACCGCGTGTCTTCCAAAATGAGTTGGCAGCAAGAGACACAGGGAAAAGGAGGAAAGCAGCAGAGGTTCTGTGCCAGGAACGTGTCCAACATGAATTCGTTTTTGTCTGTGTGCTCGCCAGTGAGTTTTCAGGATCCCTATGGCTGAGCACCAAGGTGACTCCCTGCTGAGACACTGGGGAGCTGGACCCTCAGCACACGCAAGGCAGAAGGAGCCAGTGTGTGTGTGTGTGTGTGTGTGTGTGTGTGTGTGCACGCGGGAGGACGAGCGAGTGCACGCGCGCGTGTGGAGTACCAGGGACGGGGCCCAGCCAGGGCCTTCACACTGGTCTGCGTGGCCAACCCACTTTTATTTTTGATTTTTGAGAGAGGGTCGCACAGGTGCTGTGGCCCAGGCTCTGCTCCTGCCCCAGCCTCCACAGTGCTGACGACAGGCCCGGGCCGTCAGGCCCAGAGGCTCTTGCTTTCTGTGGCTTGTGTGTTCACAATGTTGCCGCCCCATGGAGGGCCTCCCAGGCCGCCTCCGGCCGTGTAGCTAGCGTCATTCCACCCTGTTACCTGAACGAAAACAGCTCGGCCCCGGGGCCCCTCCGTCCACCGAGGGCTAGGGGTCCCTGCCCAGCGGTCTCCGGCAAAGGCCTTGGGTGACATGCCCGCTGTCCTCGGTGACCTGCTCTCCCGGCCCACCGCTCTGACACGAGTCTCTTCCTGTCCTTGCCATGCACCCCAGGATGATCCTCCCCTCACACCTGCAACGCTGTGTTTTACGCCCAGCTTCTGACATGTGCACTGGGGACTGGCAAGGGCTAGCTTTGGGTTATTTCTTTAGATCTTTTTAAATCTTCATCATTTCCTTTTGAGATCTCACCTTTTCTATTTTATAGAACTCACACAGCCTCTGTATTCTGTGAAACTACAAAGTTCACATCTTCCTCTCCCTCTCTTTTCTCTCTCTGAGGATTGAACCCAGGGCTTTTGTACTCCGCTACATCTCTACCCTTTTTAATTTTTTTAAATTTGAGACACAATTTTGCTAGGGCTCGAGTCACACTTCTGATCTTCCTGCCTCGGCCTCCAGCGGTGCTGGGATGACCGGCGCAGCACACGGCCTGGCCTGCTTCATTCTGTACAATCCACACGCAGCGCGTCCGTCTTCTCTCCCCCCCCCCCCCCCCCCCCCCCCCCCCCCCCCCCCCCCCCCCCGTTCTTGCCTAGGCGGGGGCCGTGGTCCGATCTCCAATTCAGTTTCCCCAGGGAGTTCTGGTCATTTCACTAGTGGTCTTTCTTCATTTGAGAAAACACCTCCTTTCGTTGCATTGCATTTCGTTTCCTTTTTTTCCCTTTCTTTCTTCTTAGTCTTCTGCCGTTTCTGGAGTTTCATTTTTAACCTCTGAGAATGGAGAGAGACACGGCTCATCACGTATGACTGCCCTCTGCCTACTTCTTTCAAGTAGGGAAACGTTCGCGAGACTTTTCAGAGATCTCTTTTCCCATCTTCCCAGAGAAAGTGCCCTGGCTACACCGGCGCAGGCATTATCCTTCCTCCCTGAAGCTTGCACACGTTTGCACAAAGCTTTGAACGTTTTAGCGTATCAATGACCCTCCGACCCACGCGAAAACATGTCTGCTTTCTTCGTAACATCACATCTTTTCACCTTTATTGGGCTGGATCTGACAGGGACAGACTGCAATATTTTCCCAGAGGAAGATGGATTCAAAATAGAAATATCTGGAAGACTGCTCAAGAAAAAAAATGATGTATTAGGAGCCAACTCTTAAACCTCACTAGGCTTCTGCAGGCGCAGGAGGGGCAGAGGCCTGGTGTCCAAATCTCTCTCCAGATCAGAAGTCATGTTCCAGGCTTTGTGAAGACGGGAGCTGCCCAGCATGAGATGCACTGACTTGGTGGGCAGACTTGTCCCTTGGGATCCTGGTCCTGGAGTCCCCCCGTAGCCATGGAAATGATGTCAGCAAGTACTGTTCTTGGAGAGGGGGCGGGGACCTCCTTCCCCAAGTTCCTTATGGTCTCATCACTGAACAGGCTACCCAAGCCTACTAGTGGGTCAAGCAACAGTGAGATTAAATGATGCTCACTAATATTAGATGTCTCAGAGGTATAAATTTATTAAATGAAAAACCTGTATTTTCCCCAGTCTGGGGCCCCCTCAAAGAAGCACCAGCGCCTGCTGGAGCCAGTGCGCAGGAGAGCTTTCTGTGAGCCGCCAGTGCTTTTGACCGCCCGGTTGGTGCTGATTGGCTCTGCCCCACCCGCCCAGGGGTACATGGAAGCAGGCTGCCCAATCCCAGGAGGATGCAGAGGGTGAGGGCCCCCCTGAAGAGCGTGGGCAGCTTGTCCAGCCCCTGCACCCGCTTTCCTCCTTCCACAACACGCCCAGTTTCTGCCTGGCCAATTCCCGCCTATGCTCCTGCCTCAGGGTGGGAGGAGGGAGCGACCCGCATCCATTAGGGAGCTTTAGCCTTCTGCACTCTAGGGGAGGGAGGGGCCCAGCCCCACGCTCCTCGCCACCTCCCCGTTCCTCTCCCCCCATTCACTTACGCGGCTGCTTCTGGACAGCCTGGGCTACTGGCAGCACCGCAGCCACCCTCAGTTGCCCCTCCTGATACCATGCCAGTCTCGGTTCTAGTGAGTGGCCGGCTTTGTCCTGTTCAGCGTATGTGTGTGCTTTATGCCAAGCGGCCAGCCTGGACACGGGACAGCCGGACGCGCAGAGTGGTCACAGCAAGTTGCTGAGCTCGAGGCAGCCTCCCCCGGCTGTGTGGCCCCCACGGCGGGACCCAGAGCTGAGGGCCTGGACGCTGCGTAAGCGCTGCTGCCTGGGACCTGCCATCCTGGGCCTGGCCCGCCCAGCTCCGTGTGGGCAGCGTCTCTGCCCATGCCCTCCTGAGCTATCTGTTTCGTTTTGTACTCTTCAAAAGAAATGATTTCATCTTTCTGCCCCGAGGGCTCTGAGTATCTTCTCTCGAATACGAGTGCAGGTTGCCCAAGTGGCGCTTGGGGTTATAATTATAACATGGTGCATACCTGACCTTACATTTTAGTCCCGAAGGATGCTGTATGTTCACCTTTAAAACACACACACATGTGCATGCACACGACAGTCCCAAGTCTCTGTCCTTCACTGCAAACATTTCATGAGAAGAAAAATTCACATTTTGCAAGCAGGTTTGGGTGATAACGCTGGAAACCAGCCGGGAACAGGGCCTCTCTGGAAGGACACGAGAGGTGCCAGCAAAGCAGTCTGGCCAGAGTCCGGGCAGCCCCTCCCCACTCTCCCTGCCCATGCGGGGCACTTTCTAGGGCCCCAGAAATGTCTGCCCCGGTTTCTCCTGTCTCAGTACAGACAGACGCAGCCACAAAGCCGGAAGACTTTCCCGGTTTGACTTCTTTAACAGCCATTTTATCTCACTTTGTCAGGATCCTGGGTCAGGGGCCTTGTGGGTCATGCCTGTGGCTTCCTCTGCAGGAGGCCACCAGCCCCGCGGGGCCCAGGGAAGGAAGCGTCGCAGCGGGCGACGGCGTTCACCCTGGCTTCATCTCCTCAACTGGCACCAAAGGCAGGAGAAGGAAGTGTCACGGTGCCTGGGGTGGCTGTGGGCTAGGTTGGTCCTCCAGGACTGGGTAGCACCCAACAGTGCATGGTGTGCTGCAAGCCAGGAACCTCTGACCGGGGCAGGGGCCTTGGGAAGCAGGGCAGCGCTGGTACCAGGGCGGCCACACCCCAGCAGGAGAGGAAGCGTTCCTGTAAGGACAGGATTGCCGGGGGGACCGACCTGCCCCGGGGCCCCTCCTGCCTGAGGGTCTCAGACAGCTGCCCACCGAGGGGACATCTGCTAGGCGTCTGTGACCAGGCCTCCGGGCCAGGGAAGGGGGGAGAAGGTCTCGGGGTCACCTCACAGGCGTCTCCGCACCCCTTCCCTTTTGTAAGTCTCTCTGTCTCTCTCTCTCTCTCTCTCTCACCTCTGAAGATCTATCCCAGGGCCTCTGGGCTGAGCTATATTATCCGGGTCCATTTTTATTTTCATTTTTGAGACAGGGTCTCGCTAAGTCACTAAGTTGCCAGGGCTGTGTTTCAATCTGCGATTCCTCTGCCTCGGCCTCCCACACTCTGGACGCCCCAGCCAGCGTGAACCCCCCAGGAGGGTCCCCATAGCGGACACTAGGTCTCTAGGTCACGCGCGGCCTCAGCGTTCACACTAGGTCGCTGTCGTTTAGCCCCAACCTTTCTTTTTCGGCAGAGCTGGAGGCTGAATCCACAGCCGCCCCCGGCTGAGCAAGTGCCGCCCACCGAGCTGCACTCCAGCCCTTTTAGGTGTCCTTCGTGGCGTTTATTATTGTTGGAATATAATATTTATTTGTGATTAATTAATGTGTCTCCAACTAATTATAAATATCAGGACTCCTGCTTTCATTCACCATTGTACCCTTAAGGCCATCAGAGATCTTGGCGGTTAACTGCTGCTCTTGATAGATGGGTGGGCAAATTGGGGGGGGGGGAGGAAGGACGGAAGGAAGGATGAAGAAAGAAAAAAGTTTTTAAAAACATGGTACACTGATATTTGGTTGAATGCTGTGCCTTAATTATAAGGTCAGTGAACGATTGACTCTGTAGGTATAAAACAAAATAGAGCAGGTAGACCTCGCCTTCCATTTGTTTTGTGGGGGATCAGAACCATGGACAACAAAGTCACCCTAAACCGCGTGGCAACACTGCGGTGACGGCGGAGCAGCAGGCACGCCAGGATGGACTCCTTCCGGCACTGTGCGACGTGGCCGGGAGGACACCAGTCACCGGCTCCAGAGGAGACCCGCCTGGCGAGCTGGGGACCCTACACAGTTCTCCTCCCGAGTACCCCAGCCGCCTGGGGCTGTGAGCACGCTCCGCGGCCTGCCGCTAACAACATGTGCTCCAGCAGCAAGGCTGGCTCTTTCCGCTGGATGTGACCAAGATACATTTCTTTTTTTTGAGACTAGATCTCTCTTTGTAGTCCAGGCTTACCCTGAGCTCTCTGTGTAGCCCAGGCTAGCCTTGACCTCACAGCAACAAATCTTCCTGCCTCCGTCTCCTGAATTCCAAGTTACTTTTAATGACTGTTTTTCAGCACCTGAGATCCTGTCGCGGTGAACCCTTAACGAAGCCTGATGTGATGACCCGGACCGCACCACCCCGCGTGGCCACGCCAAGACCTAGCTCGGAGGACGCAGCTCGGCCCGTCCCACAGGCATCCGACCTCCTTGGTCCGGCTGCTGCGCCAGGCCCCGGAAAGCCTGCGACTGGGGGTCCCCTCCGCAGCCGCGCCCCGCCACTGGGGAGAGTCCTGCGCCTGCGCCGAAGGGGTGCTTTCCCGGATCAGGGTGACAAGGCTCCAAACAACCTCAAAGGAAAGGAGAGGCATCCGGAAGCACGGGGTCACTCAGTGCCACCGTCATGCTTTCCGGACTCCCATTCTCCTCTGAGATGAGAGTGCTTCACCCTCTGCGAGGACACGCACCGCGCAACCGTGTCGCCCACCCTGGACAGGCACACCTGGGACTCTGGGCAAGGAGGCCAACTGCAGAGGGGTGGGCAGGGGAAAGAGAGAGGCCAGCTGGGGACCTGGATGTGGTGGGAGACACCGGATTGGAAGGCGGCCTCTGCGTAGTGCAAGAAGGACACACCGGCTCCCCGGCATTATCCAAGTTGGGAACTGACTCTTGGGGCATCTCTGTCCTGAACACACGCAGTGTCCCTCCCGAACAGCAGAGGTGGGCGCACACGGAGTCCGGACAAACATGAACTGTGGCAAGATGTACAACACAGTGATTCTTCAACAACTGAGTCACATTCGGGAAATGAGAGGGAACCGGCCCGGCAGCCAGGCCTGGCATCCCGGCAGTCTGGGAAGCAGAGGCAGATGACTGCAGGTTGGAGGCCAGCCTGGGGACACTGGCAAGACCCTGCCATGTAAAAATGAATGACTGAATAAATACATCAAAATCAAAATCCAAAAAGAGCTGGGGTGCAGCTCAGCGTGAAGGCCCCGGGCTACAGCCCTGGCGGCATCAAGGCCGAACCCAAAACCCGAGAGCGTCTGGTGCTAAGGCGGCGGACGTCTAGGGAGATAAGCCAGCTCTGCCGTGTTTTCCATCCTGTGCCGCGTTCAGGCGCAAAGCCCTGGATCTGAGAAGGGTCGCGGCGACCAACACGATTTGCTAAGTGGGCTGGGTTTGTCGTGTCCTCCCTGTGCCAACCTCCCTCGGTCCCCCACACCCCGGCCCCTCCAGGCCTTGTCGAGCTCTGGGGAGGCGAAACCTCTGGGCACCCGCAGACCCCCAGGAGCCCCAGCCGCCTGATAACCCGCGCATTGTAAGATGCTTATGCTGGTCCATTTGCATGTCAGCAATGTGTTTACATATTTCGCCCTTGATTAAACTTTCAAATGAGTATATCTCCTATGATTTCCTTTTCTACTTTGTATTAAGAACACCCAATGTTCACAGTTGCCTTAAACAGGAGTAGGGTAACGCTTTATTATACTACGGCACCTGAGGAGTCCCGCTTCAGGGTGCGGTCTTCTTAACAGGGGTTTAGGTTTTCGCTTTAAGACAGCTTGGATCACAATAATGTCTAGCTTATTACTGTGGCAAGACGATAACCAGATGCTGTCACACTGGTCCAGTTCGTCCTGTCTTTATTTTGAAAAAAAATAGCTTAAATATTTTAGTAACTGCATTTAAATGAATAATGTGCAGAGTAATGTGATTTTTCACTGTGTTAAAATATATTAAAATGTTTTTGTTCAAAGATGAATAAATATTAAACACATATTTCATTTATATTTTAAATGCTTTGAGAAGGTTCCATAAAAAGGTTATTCCAATTTCTCTTGGAATTGAACATTTTGTTTTCTACCAATATTCACACACATTGTATATGCACCAAGCTCTCTTGCTGTTGTGAGGTAGAGAAAGACAGAGTCCAGCCCCTCCATGTGGGTCAGAATTTGGACAAAAGGAGATCTAGTTGACATTATAGTACAAATATTGCCATAACTATAACTGGATGGCTCAGAATCATCAATTCTGATTTGCTAATGCATTTTTGTGAATTTTACTTGTTCTGAGGCAATATATCTACAGAACTAGGTAATCTTCCTGAAAGAAATCTCTTTAGAAACTCATATTAAAGTCATAAAAGCAAAGAAAAGCAAAATCAAGAGATGCCGAGGTCCAGATTTCTCAGCAGCTCCCCAGCCTGCGGTCAGAGCCGACACGGCCACAACCTGCCACCTTCCCACTCTGACGCTTCATGTCGGCCTAGGGGGAGAGTCTTGACCAGAAAGTCGGTCAGGTCCACCTGCAGGATCACGGCCTTGTGCTAGAGAGGGCAGCCCTCCTCGGTCAAGGACTCAGCCAGAAAGGGCTCAGTCACCGCCCACACCATCCGTCACAGACCCTCCTCAGAGCCCAGCAACGGGGCCGCGGCTCCTGGGCCAGGGGCTCCTGGGCAGGCCAGTGGTTCCACCTCCTTCTGCTCTTGCTAGGGGTTCTGAGGCATTGATGGAAGCTTTTCTTTCTCTCTCTCTCTTTTCTTCCGTAACGACTTTGAACCCAGAGCATTCTTTCTGAGCTACATCCTCAACTCATTTATTTATTCACTTAACTACTTATTGTTTTGAGACGGGGTCTCATTGAGATGGCCAGGCTGGACTCACACTCCCCGTCCTCCTGCCTCTGTCTCCCAGGAAGCTAGGACTACAGGTGTGTACTATCATGCTGATTCGTGAATTTCTCATTTTTGTGTAATTCATCCACTTGAATACTTTATTCATATTTTTCTAGTCACTAATACAAAAAAAACCCCACTCAATATTGACAACATAGCCAGAACCAGCAGGTGTTTGCATGCTGCATAGAGATTTGGATGACTCATATCATTCGAGCACAGGAAAGGGGTAACCACGAGCAGAAGGTCACGCACCCAACGCTGAAGGACATGGGAGTGAGGCCCGAGGAAGGACTCCACATCGCTCACTGCTCATCAAGTGGCACACGTCAGCGTCGCGGCATTTTGTGACAGTTGCAGTAATTTTTCAAGAGCATTTAAGTATCTGGAGACCTCTGTGTTAAGTCAGAAAAAGCAGGTGCTCGGTAGGAGCCTCCATAGGCAAAGAGAGGAACGCGGCACGCCCACGCGCGGGAGAGCCAGTGCTGGCCAGGCGGCCACAGCTGGAGTGGCTCCTCACGTGGGAGCTCGCCAAGGCAGCTATGTGTGGATCGCTCACCATACAGGAAAAGGACAGCGGACGTGGGAAAGGTGAGTCTGCACACAGCCTGCTGTTCTCCCATCCCATCTGTGGCCTGAGATCCAAATGGCTTCTGAAGTTGGGGTTACGTCTTGCTCTCTGAATTAACGTACACATTTTTACAACTATTAATTTATTATCAGTTAATACGAAATGCATGTTTTGTAAGGACGAAACTAGTTTGAAAATGGTTTTTGTTTTGTTAAGAAGGGGTTGTCTCTACAGCGATGTGTGTTTAAATCCCCACTTTCCCTTTAAGACACTGGGAGTTTTGAACTCCTTAATCTATTTAAATATTGCTGTACGAGTTAAAAATCGTATTCCCCGACACGTGGATTATTAGGGCAAATGAATGGAAGAATACATGCACAGTACCGGCAGACGCGTTCCACGTCTCCTTCGGGGGAAGAACAGGAGATACAGAAGTATTTTAGATGATAAGACATGAATTAGAAATGGCAGGTAACACCACTGTGCACTTTCAATTCTTGAAAACAGAACACTAAATAAAGAGAGTAGCTGACCCCCCATTGAAGACCCTGCTGGACACAAACTTGGGCTACTTTTGATTTCAACACCAACTACCATAACTCAAACACGCTGGAAATTTAGTAATAATAGTGGCCTTTATGCCTTACCAATGGCCTCTGGTGGCTGGTATCAAGCCTGTTTCCCCCTAGAGAGGAAAAGAAACATGATAGCAACACAGACAGACTATGAGCTTAAGTCAAATGAGACCGAGCAGCAGCCTCCAGCCCAAATATTCTGGGCTCTACCCGTTACCTCAGGAACTAGCGGGTTACTGTCCACAAACACTACTAAACACAAAGCTCACAAAGGAAACGACGGGAATTCACAATGTGGGCGGTAAACAAAGCTACGGGCCAAGAAAGGGCAGCGGAGCCTCCAGGAGGAGCACAGGCAGCCAGGATGCGGTGCACGGGAGAACACGCACGAGCACACGCCAAGCATGTCATCGGGAGTGTATTAACGGGTAAGAACTAGAGCCTTAGGCATGTCAGCGAGACATGTGACCAGTGACTTCATGAAGTCAGGTCTGGGAGCACAGGCCTGTCATGCCAGCACTCTGGGAGGCTGAGGCAGGAGGATGGCAAGGTAAAACCGGCTCCGGACTATCCGGCAGACCTGCGAGGTGCTGTTTCAAAATAAAAATAAATAAATAAGTTGGTTCAGGATGTAGCTTGCTGTGACGGTCCAGATTTATTTCAACCTCCAGTACTGGAAAAAAAAAAAATGTAATTGACATAAGATAAAATCAATTACATCTGAATGTTAATGAAGAGTTACATGAACATTAACCCCACTTTTAATGGAATTCTCTCCCCCGAGCCTTGGGGAGATTTAAACCCCCAGGGCCGGCTGAGTGGGGAGAGGCCGCCTCTCTGGAGGCTCGGGGACCTGACTTCTCATTCACGGAACTGCCCGGTGGCTTGGGCGCTCACTGCTGCTCTACAGACACGCTCCAACCCCCGTGGGGCCTGGGGCGGCCCTGCGGGCCTGACAAGCCGGCTCCTGCACTCCCAGAGGGAAGGACCACCCAGTCTCTACAGAAAAGACGCTGAAGAGCTGCCTGGCTCCGTCCCCCGTGTGTCCCCCGGGTGTGGCCTTGAGCTCCCGCCCCTCTGTCCTCTCCCTCTTCTCCCCCACTGTCCCCTCTCCACCCAGCCTGAGCGCCTGCCACAGTTCCACTGAGTCCCCGGGTCGTGGTTTCCATGTGAAATTACGTCAAACCTGTCTGCATGACTTCCCCTTGTTCCTGTGTCTTGGCCACAGGGCCACCCAAATAGCCTGGCGCTTTTTCTCCTCTAATCATTCTTTTCATCAGGATGTATTGTGAGGTGTCATTACACCCACCCTGAGGGACCGGCAGTGGCATCTTCCCCCTTCCTACTTCCTTTCCCTGCGCACCCCCTCCGCTCTCTCCACACATGCCCTCTCCTTTCCCCCCAAAATCCGCCCCTGGATTCCTGCAACCTCTCTCCTGTCTGGTCTTCTACTCATTATACTTCGGTTTTCTCAGAGAAGCCATGTGATAGTCGACTTTCTGTGTCTGATTTCACTAAGTATGACAGTCTCAAAGTGCACGCATTTCCCTACAAATTTCTCTCCTTTGGGGAAGATCAGTACTCTGTCGCAGATATACCACAAGTTCCTCATCCATTCGCCTGTGGATGGGCATGCCGGCTGCTTCTGGGCTCGGGCTGGTATGAGTCGTGCTGTTATAAGCAAGGGTACGCATGGAACACGTCTACGGACTACCAGATCCACACGGAAAGTTGGGACGGCAGAAGCCCAGCGTGGGCCAACTGGGAGAGAGGAAGGAGCAGGCAATTCAAGGCCACCAGAAAACCCGAGTCCCATGAAGGAGGGTGCCCTGTGTCCAGCCCACTGCAGCATTCAGGGACGTGATCGGGCAGCCTGTGGGCTAGCATGAGAAAGCAAGACTGGCGTGTTTTGAGACTGAGGCTGACTAGATTCATCGCCTGGGTCACCAGCTCAGCTCCTAGGAGCTCGCGTAGCACATGGATGGAGCCTTGACTGCAGAAGACGCCACCAGGCCCCGAAGAGACAAGGAGCACAGAGTGAGCCTCAAATCTGGGGCCAGGGACTTCCAGGTATGCTGCGCCCGGCCCTTAGCCACTGGGCTCTGCTCCATGGACCTAAGGGGCAGAGGGGCCTCAAGGACACCCACCGGGCAGGTGACAGGTGGCGTAGGTGGCATTGACACCCGAGTAAGTTGGATTCAAGTGAATTGAGTCGTGCACAGTATCCTGCACATGTCACAGGAAAAATAACTACCCAGGCAGAAAGGAGAGAGAAGTTAATACGATCATGGTAATTTTCGTCAACACAAACTCCACCTGGTCAATTTAGAAGCAAATTGCAGAGGACGCACTGGCAGACATGACCTTGGCACTGCTGCGGGGGCCACTGGGGTGCGGATAGACGTGGAAATCACACAGGGTCGGCGTGAGCATCAGGTAAGAGCAGGACTTAAATTACCTTTGCAGTGAATTATAATGACAGTGCAGGCGGAAAGCTGACTGTGGCTCATCTTGATTGTCCAAACAGACAAATTGAAGGAGTCACCTCTTTGCTTCTCCTTGGGAACCTCTCCAAATTCTGGCTCCCCATCTCACCACCCTCTGCCACCAGGGCCCTTTGCACACAGATGCACACACCCACACACCCACGTGCATGCTCATACACACACCCATCTTTCCTTACGCCTTGGGTTTGGAGTCAGCTTGAAGAAGTTAACATCCGGGAGGAAACGTGATGGCCAACTTCATGTCCTGACCACTTCCATTCAGTTCTGCTAACCCGGAGCACATTTTGAGCCTGCTCGGTTCCAGCTGGTGTGCACATGCACTTTCAGGCAAGTATTCTGAGGTCGGATCACCCTGAGCAAGCCCCATGACCTTCTAGGAAAGCTATTTGTCTCGGGAAGAGTGTCATGGGCGTACTAGGAGAGTCTAGAGTCTCTGTTTCCTGAATACCAACTTCTACGTCTGCACGGTGAGCCTCGTGAGCAAATTCCAGCATGCACATTGATCTTACACAGCGCATCTGTCTCAATAATAATAATGAATAACCAACAACATGAGTGGAACGTCGGCAGGATCCAAAGGAAGCCACACGTGCCCCCAGTGATGGGACCGTGCTGTTGGTCGTGGCCTAATTAAAGATGCCCCACCTACAATGTCGGACCAAGAGGGGACCGCACCCTTGCTCCCCACCACCAGCAGGCTTATAAGTGCTGCCACTGTGATAATAAGCATGATGGATTGAATTTCATTAAAATACCAAGGAAAATCTTCCAAAATGGCTCTTAATTAAATGGTCTCCAGCTAAGCGGCAGTCAAAATGTGAACTTTCCTTACCTGCTATTCAGCTGAATGTCATGCTGACTCCCAGGCCCGGGGGTGGGGGGCCCTCAGCTAATGACAGCGCCCCCTGTTTCCCTAGTCCTTTTCCTTCGAGGTCCCTGCCGCGCTTTACAAATATCATCTTATTACCTCACACGGTGAGTCAATTACAGAGCTGGAGACAGAACCCAACACTCTAAACTCCGGGTTATGTGTGTGAACCGTGCCGCCAACATCACAAGCGGCCCAGTGTTGTCTGTGCAGGACACAGGTCGCATCACGTGTGACACCATTTGCGTGACTCGTATCACTATTTTGATAATGCAAAAATGAGACTGCCCTCTAACGCGTTTATTTCCTCATTTTGATTTAAAAATAGGTATTTTCTGATTCCGCTTAGAATAACACAGAGTTAGTTCTGAAGCTAAATCGCTCACATGGTCACTGGCAGTGACCCCTTCTACGTGTTCATGAATATGGCTGACTCTGCACCTAGCAATTTCTTCTCAGCCCAATGAATGAGCCACCAACCACAATTCCGGTACGTGTCCAACGGAACCAACTCTCCACCTAGAAATTTCAGCGTGTGCACTTGCCTGCTTTCATGCCTAGCTGCTTGGTGATTCTGCACACGTTACACTCGATTATGAGAGTGTCAATCAAAGCACACTTGACCAGCTGGGACTTGCACGTATGGAGACAGCCCAATGCGGGTATTCCTAGGAAACACTAAGCCTGTATTAGTGCTTTTCTGGATTTTTTTCCTTCCTTGAAGAACCACTGGCATCTTAAATTGTGCACAAATTTCATAGGAAGCCAGAAGATCTGATGAATCAGGTACACAGTTATTTTAGAATGTTTGGGTGAAACAAGTTTGTTTCCGGGATAGTTCTTGAATAAATTTCTTGGACTATTTCTCAAGTGCTTTGCGAACTATGTCAAATATTCCCAGTGTAATAAGTATTGTTCAAATGCTTCAGAACCGGACTCAGGAAGAGTTTTGTCATGAAGAGAATAAGCAAAGGCATAAGAACATCACACCGAGATGGCAAGACCTCCTTGCCAAACATTCCCGCTGGGCCTCAAGCTCCTCCACTGGCAGCAGAGCCCGTCCTTCCAGTGGACACCCCAGAACTGGGCCCTACTACCAGTGCCGACACCATACGCTTCACCACCAATGCTGTCGGGCCCTTCTCTGCTGAGCCTCAGTGGTACTTTGTGTCCATAAATACCAAGCTCACCGTGTGTCCCGAGGATCAACTTATTCAAACCACTCCAGAAGGAAAAGGAGACGTCCACGGAGGGAGGTACTGGGCACGCCACCATTTTCTCTCCTTCCGGAATGCAGCCTACGTGACCACGATAAACACAGAGAAGAAAACAAAACCCTAAAAATTCAAAGACTCTTGAAGGAGGAGAACAGACCGAGGCCTCGTTGACGTCTGTGGATAAGAGCAGTAGACCCTGAGCAGCTGGGGCTCCACTTGAAAACTTCCTGTAGACCCTCAAACGCGTAGGACCCTGCCTCTAATCCAAGAGACCATTGTTGTAGTCAATCCACAAAGTTGTTGTTTTCTTTTTAACTGTGCTACACTTTCGTGTCATCAAAATTTCTTCCCCAGCAAGTGGTTAAGGAGACTTGCCTCACCTCAACCCGGCCAAAGCCAAGGCAGAGGATTGACTGCGGCCAAGACGTGTAAAAATTAAAACAGCTGCTCCTCTCCGTGCTGCGGCAGGGATTCCAGGATCGAGGCTGGGCACACTTCTCCATCCCAGATGGCCAGAGCCTCGCCGAAGGGCACTCCACTTCAGGAAACACCAGGATCTTCGTGGGTAAAGTTTTAGTGGATAATAAATTAAAATTATGTTGTATTAGTTCTCAAAAAACCTTACCATTGCATTGGAGAAAAAGGGAAAACTATAGACCAAGGTGTTATTTGTAAGTAAGTTTCCCTGACTCCTCTGCTAGTAAATGGATTTACACAACGATTCGTTCTTTTGTGAAATGATCTCAGCATTTGCCACGGGTCTTTGTCCATCCGATGATAACATCACAGTCCTTTGAGAAGGACCGGATATTGGATATCGTGAAACCGTTGCTGTGTTACACTTTGAAGCACACACCTTTAGCACGGCGCCTGGAGATTTTCCAGTAACTTCTTCCCACCCACGTGATGGCACTGAAGAGCCCAGGGCACCTTCATTGCACTAGCAGACAGCTGAGGAACCAGATAACACCACCAAAATAAACTACACATCAGCCACACGCTCCCAGCGACACGCTGCTCAGTAGAACGGAGCCTGGGAAGCCAGTCTGTCCCCAGAATGAGTTGCCACGGAGCCCGAGCTCCAGCTGGAAGCCTTAGTTTAATTTTCTTCCCCGATAACCTCCGGCCCAGCCTGTTATTTCAAAGTCACATGCTGGCTCCCATGAACGACACCTATTCCAAAGGCCACTGCCTCCTGCCACATGAGCGGGCTCCACGTTTTTCTTGGTCCCACCCCTCCTGACAATTTCATCCCTGGCGGAACTCTCCACCTGCGCAGGCTCGGTGGACCTGGCCCTCTACCGACCTTGTGCTCTCTGACGTGTTCCGGCCCCCACTCCCTGCTTGCTGTGTCAGGCTGGGAGCACACACGTTTCTTCCAGGATTGCTTACTTCCTGAAGCCCACCTTTGCCCGCCACGTCTGCCTAATGGGGTGGAAGGAAGATGCCCGCCCCCTTCCACTAGGCTTATTCTAAACCCAATTCATTAAAGTTCAGGTACCACCCATCCGGCTGTGTGGATTGGAATTCTAAACTTGTGACCTCCAAATCTTTTTTCAAATCTCACCACAAGAGGTGAGGCCCCAGAGGCGTGGAACCGGCCAGTCTCTGCGCATTTCTCAAACACGTTCCTCTAATTCGGCAGGAGACATGAACTCAGGTCTGCCATCTTTTCTCTGTGCTACCGAAATTTAATTTACAGCAGATAACCGGCAGCCTCATCCTTCATCAACTTTATAAACTCAGTGACAGCGACAGCTGCCTGCAGGGCTCACGGAGCCATCCCACTGTGGCAGCCCAACACAGGCACTTCCTGCTCGCCTCCCCAGGGCCTCCCCTTGGGACCTGACCCCCGGGGCCCCTGCACCCGGCACCCAGATGGCAGTGGCCCTGGCCCGCCCCAGCCAGAGGCTCCGGCGAGCAGCCCTGAAAGCCCACCTGAGGAGGTAGGCTTGCTTTCTTGTGGAAAAACCACAGATGGGTGGAGGGGAGTTAAAGGTCCAGAGAAGAAGTAAAGATCGAATTCAAAAAACTCAGCCCCCACTGGCCTCCGTCCTGGCTGCTTCCTGCGGCCAAATGCTGACGTGCCAGCCTTCATCCTTCGGAGCTCGCAGCAGGGCTGGGGACAGGACAGTCAGTCGGGCAGGCAGGTGGTGGCAGGGGTCAAGGACAGGGCGGCGAGGTGAGGACGCAGTGAGTAGACCGGAAGTACATCTGCCAGGAGGACGCCCGGGGCTCCAGCGGCCTAGCAGGGTGCATGGGCAGCGCCGGGCAGAAAGCGGGTCCTCAGTCACTCGGGCTTACATGCTCGTCACTGTTTTCAACCACGGTCCTCGTCCTGAAAACACCTCGATTATCTGTTATTTCCCAAGCCCACCCTCTCCAAACCCCGCATTCCCTGGAGTCCTGAGTCCTGTGAGGATGCCCTGGACAAGCTGGGTCCTACTGCGTGTCCTCAGATAATCACTGAAGCCCTGTCCTACAGTCTTATGCCCCAGGCGCTGGGGCAGCCTATGGCGGGTCACCACTGAGGCAAAGGCCACCCTTGGAAAGCCATGCCCAGTCCTGTCCAGGCACAAGCCTGTGTCCGATGCTGTGGCATCTGACTCTGGCTTTCTCCTCAGAAGTTCCTGATTAACCATCAAGAGCTCTGAGTCAGAGGGTGGCTTTGTCCTCAAACCTCATAAACTCATCCACAAGCGAGCACGTGAGTCCTGAAAAGGGACGTACCACGAGCCGGACACAAGGCGGTCGCGGTGTCTTCACAGAGAGACGGCCGAAGGGGAGGGAGCAGTGGACACAGGTCCGTACCGTGTACCTGGTGCACCAAGGTCAAGTGTGGTGCTCCGGTGAGCAGGCAACAGGAAAAAGACGGGAGGATTCCCAGAGGCGCGGCTCGCTGGTCACCGCCGCCCTGACTTCTGCAGGCGGGGAACCTGTTCCCCGCCAACTCTGGGGTGCCAGCCCCGCATCGTCCCTTCCCAGTTGTGCTTATTTCTTCAGCCAACTCCACTACGTTTGCAGGTGGCCTTCTTCTCGTTTTGAAAGCACTTACACCCTTTCCCGGGGAGGGTGCTGACAGCAGCAACCGCGTTTCCCGTCTGCGGCTTCTCCTCAGGGCTGCGACGCTGCCCAGACACTCCCTTTCCTCGGCACGTGTTAGCTGCTCACGTCCTGGCCTGGCTCCCCTGGGAGTGTTTCAGGGGTCCCTCATGATGCTCTATTGCCCACATTACTTCACACTTTGCACCTGGGTGACTAAATTTTTGTCTTCAGAGATTCTGCGCTCCGCTCAGCTGGTCCTGGTGGCACCGGCCTGTGTAACTTCAGCATTCTGAGAGGCAGAGGCAGGGGGATCTCAATTTTGAGCCCACTCTCAGTAATTTAGCTACTCGGTGAGATTCTATCTCAAAATAAAAGATAAATAATAGGCTTGAGATGTAGCTCAGTATGAAATTTGTGCTGAAATGTACCCTCTGGTCCGCAGCCAAGGGGATTCCTGTACAGGTCTGTGCACAACCAGTAATGTCTGCGCTCAGTCTCTCCACGCCTCCATCAGAATGCCTGGCCCTGGGGCTTCGGTGCCTTAGACGGTTTTTCATTGCCGGGATACAATGCCCAACATCCACAACTTCAGGGAGGAAATGTTTACTTTAGCCACCGATTTTAGCAGGTCCCAGTCCATTCACGGGTGACTGGCAATGCGGAAAGAACCTGGCAGAGACCTCACTGGAGGAATGCTGCTCACAGCACGTCAGACAGGAAGTCGGGTGAGTACGGAAGGGCAGAGCTAAGGTAAATCCTTCCAGGTCGCGTCTCAGGGTTCCGCCTCTTCCGTCCAGTCCTCGCCTGTTAACGGCCTGCGGTCCCGCTGGCGTTTCACAGCATCCAGGCACGTACGTCTCCGGGGGACATTCGGATCCAAGTCTAACACCGCCGATGCATCTCTCCTTTGCTCTTTCTCCGTGGCTTCCCACACACCCCGGCAGGGACGATTCCTGCCAGCTCTTTCCGCCTCATCACTCGGACATGGAGCTCTCGCCACCACGACTAGCCGGTGCTAATATCTGTCCACTGAATAACTCCATTCTTTATTTCTCTAAGGTGTCATTCTCCTTTCCTTCCCGAATAAAGCTTACCTGTCCCTGGCAGGTCCACCCGACCTCTACCGCAGACTCATCCAGAGCCCTGAATCTATGAGGACAGGGTCCACAGCGAGCCCTCTCCTGCCACTTTGGGGGGCATTCATTGGTTGCAGAACTGGCTCTGGGAGGCCCCCCTCCATCTCTAGTCCACAGGCTGCTGTGGGTGAGTGGACCCGGGCAGCAGGCTGCCTCCTTACCCCCTGTGGCCTGTCCACACAAGCAAGCGTGGACCCAAGTAGGATTTGGCCTGTTGGTTTGAGATTAGCCTTTTCCTTTACCATTTATAGAGTTACCATAAAGGATGTGTAAAGAATTTTGAAATCAGGTTTAGGTTAATGGAAAAATTTAAAAGACACAGAGCTTTCTCACAGACCCGTGACCGCCCCATGAACACGCAGCCCCCTTCCCCTACCAGTGTTTCCACGCAAGCACCTGCTGGTGGTCACATCACACCTAAGCTAGGTTAACTGGGTAGTTTAATTAGAAAATGATCATCGACTAATCTTCAAGGCAAGCACCTATAACTTTTCTGAGCTTCTGAGGCCTTTTGAAGGTGTCAGGTTTCGTAATATCCTCAGTGCAGCCAAATCTGTGTGGTTAGAGACTTAGCTCCTGGACAGGGAGTCCGCAGGAATGCCAGCTCATCAGATACTTAATTACAGAATCTCCACGTTGACAGCAAGAATTTTAGCCAGATCTGGCTCAGGATGGATCGGCTGGCTTCGAGGAGATGGAAGCCAGGAGACTCCCCAGGCGGCACTTGGTCCATGGTAGGTAGCCAGTGAAGGCTAACTGCATTAGAAGCAGGAAGGCTGGGCAAACCCAGCTCTGTGGGAGACTAAGGCAGGAAGACTGCAAGTAGGAACCTGGCCTGCCTCAACAACAACAACAACAGGACTGGGGACCCACCTCAGTGTGTCTGCCCTCGATTCAATCCCCAGTACCAAAAGCAAGACAAAAACAATTAAACAATAATCAACATATTTCATGGACATGAAATACTGCGTCTATGAGCATGACAGACACAACAGAGACATGCGAGAATTGCAGAGAAATCAAAACCACTCTCCACAGCCACTTCTTCAAACATTTGGCAACCCTGACCTTCACAGACCCCTGGGTTACTGCTTAGCTCAAGGCTGCAAACCACATCTGCCTCTGTCTAGAAAGCGCTGCCTGCTCATCATGGAATATCCCTCCTCTCCAATTTCTCTGACGCAGAGACAATCAGACTTGTGCGCGGAGGGCAATGGATGGACAGGAACTTGAGAGGCATCTGGGGAGAAGAGATCGCTTCATTCTGATCTGAAACCCTGTGCCACCGCAGGGAGCCCACTCCATCGGGGGACGGGAAGAGCAGCCGGGAAGGGAAGTCACCTCCTGCCGCAGCGTTCTGATGTTTTACCTACTTGACACACTTCACAGGATTTTTGTTTTTTCACTTACTCAGTTTCCCTTTCATTGTGGCCTCTGCCTGCCCAAAGCAAAGGTGGCAGCCCCTGAGGCTAGGGCTGTCTTTGTCCCCCACCGGGACCCGCAGCGGCCATGCTGGCATCAGATGTGACTGCTCAATGCCGGGGAGGGGGGGGGGGCTGGGTGACCAGGTCAGCGTCCCCTGAATGACTGCACAGCACTCCACAGGCATCAGAAAACACTGGAAACAACAGAGCCTTGGAGTTGGCTCTGGAAAGTGTGACCTGAGGGTCAGGGGCAGAGGACGGCAACCCTGGACTCTGCAGCTGTCACACTGTCCTGCACTTCTCAGCAGAGAGCGGACGTGAGGCTCTGTGCCTTGGGCCTGCAACTTGAACTCAGGAAATTAGTGCTGCTGCCTTTATTTCTTACAGTTGCTGAGGTCCTCGCAAATGAGCACGTTCATGTTTGTCGACACAGGCAAGTTCAGCAATGCAGAGAAGCGGCAGCCACTACATAGGATGTATTTCTTTGACTCTGGGTGGGGTATGATGCACTGCATTATTTACTCAATCAAGGAAGGTTGGCCAGTTGACCGTACCAAACAACTGTGTCTGCTAAGTGAGTGTGGACCAGGACGCAGCCAACAAGCTCAACATGCTGAGACCAAAGGTGATTTGCTGGGGACCAACACGGTGGCTGCTGACATTACTATATGACAGTTCTAATTACCAGACGGGAGACTCTGGACCACGTGGCTTACTTAATAGCTGAGAGTACACAGCATGAGCAATAGGAGGAACCACAAACACATTTATATCCTATGAACAGAAAACATACTCAGCCGTAGCTCCCTAACCAGAAAATGTCTTTCCGGTTCTGGTGTCTTCTATGAGGCACAGAAGGACATGCTTAGCTTAAGAATCATTCATATTGCCAGCCATGTCAAAAACCTTGGTTCTGTAAACACTGACACCTAAATCCAAGGATTTGTGATCATTCACACTCATACCAAGTATTTTATAGGCATGGAGAAGAAACAGGCTTACAACAGTGAAAAGATTTAAGGAACATTTCAAGGATATGCAAGTGTGTGTAAAGTTTTGGTTTTAATGTTTCGTTGTGTGGTCTCTTTTATTTTTTTAACATATCTATATATTTTTATTTCATTGATGGATTTGTTGATTTTTTATGGTATAGGGGATTGAGCCCAGTGCCTTTGCTCTGAGCTACATTTTTGTGCCCATTTACTTTTTATTTTGATTTTGAGACAAGATCCTACTAAGCCTCTAGGTTTCCCAGGCTGGGCTAGAACTTGTGACTTCCGGAAGTTCTGGTATCGGACACTGTGTCCAGCAGGGGGAAAGCTGACAAATACCATTCCAAGATCTGCCTTGGAGCAGGCGTGCGTGGAACACAGGAGTACTCACCTGCACACAGACCTCTCTTCCTGATTTTTCTCACGAGCATAGAAACGTCAGAGTCGCCATCGCCTCACGCCAGGGGAAAATGTCAAATACACCAGTCCCCAGGGCTTAGAAAGCAAGCATTCCGTGGAAACGCTGTGTTATCCTAAGAAACGCCAGTGCAAAGTTCAAGCAGCCCGATGTGGGGGAGAAATGATCGATCGAGGGGCAAAACGAACACAAAACAACAATCAACAGCTCATCTTTCCTAAAGCGCTTTCTGTAGAATTATGGATTATGTCTGTCACTGTAAGTATTTCTTCAACAATAACAGCTCTTTGTGCAGGTGACGCGGCCCCTCCGAAGCCCCGCCCTTGCCGTGGGACCCGGGGTTCCCCTCTGTCCCGTGCACGCATGCCTAATTCCTCATGTGGCAATTATTCTGCGTCTTATCAGAGGTGGATGCGCTCAGCTCCTCAATCAATGATGCCATTGATTTCCATTTTTAAATTTCCATTTCTTTAGCAGTTTACATTCATCTGATTCTGTCCCATAATGGCTTCTACTCAACGAAAAAAATTGAATATTTTTCTTAAGAAATGTAAATTTACAAGAATGCATATTTAATATTAGGAACCTGATGTTGTACAAATAAACGGACCTGCCTAAATATCTTATTAAATATTATTCTTGACGAAAGAGATATGTTTTATTCAAATTGCGACAATTTACTGAAGCCTTCACACAACTGTACTGAAAGGAGAACAGGGTGCTTAGATACTCTTAGACTGAACCAATATACACAGACGAGCAACGTCGTTTTGACCTCGACTGCACTTGTTTTAGTTTGAAAAACAAGGAGTCAGCAGGTAGGACTCGAAGGCATCACACAGGAATACTCTCAAGCTTCACTCTGTCCTTTCCTTGGAAAACGGAGAAGGTGGGCGCATTCTGAGACACTTCTCAGCTCTGCGGTGGGACAGGTTCGGGACCTGCCATGCCTGCTAATCTGGTCACACTGGGCGGACGGAGCAGCCACTCCTAAGACACCACCTGGGCCCCAAATGCTGAAGTCCCCAAGGTCGGAAAGACCGACCGACCGGAAAGACGCAAGGCGTTCAATTGCCAGAAGCTCAAATCCTAGTAACCGCAAGGTCCAGGTGAGGCCAGATGGCAAGAGCCAGCGTCTGGGAAGGCGGGGCTGCGGCAGCCGGGGGAGCGGCCGCGCAGGTGGTGACCCGCTGGGGAGATGTCGCCCACAGACACGCAGCGTCGGGCCGCCCGCAGCAGAGCACGGCCGCAGAAGGGCGCGACGCCGGCGCTGGGCCCACAGCCCCGTGGATCCCCCCAACCTGCCCGGCGGGATGGGCGCGGACCGGGGCGTGTGACTCACAGTCTAGAAGGAACAGGGAAGGAGCCTCTGCATCAGGGACTCCGGATGACAGAAAGGCGACGCCAGAACCGGCTCAGAGGGCGGGTGTGGAGCGCGGGCGCGTGGCCACGGGGCGCGGGCAGCCAGCAGGGCCGGCAGGTCGGGCAGATCAGGCGCTGGTGCCCTCTGCCCAGGGCGCTGTGAACCGCCCGCAGGGGCAGGAGGCGCGGTCCCTGTGCGCGGGCCCAGCGGGCACTAGGAGCGCACCGAGTGGGCACTAGGAGCGCACCGCAGGACGCTCTCCCCAAGACTCCCCGCGCTCAGGGCCGAGTCAGGGTGCAGGCCATGGCGGCGCCCGCCCCTGCGGCGCTGCCCCTCCCCAGCTCTGGGAGCCACGTGCCGGGCACCTCTGCCCACCCCACCTCTAGAGTAACCCTCGCTTTGGAGACTTTTTTCTTTTTTCCGTGCGTGTGCGCGCGTGTGTGTGCGTGTGTTACACAATGCTCTCAATGAGCTTCAGTATCTTGTGCGTATATATCACGTCAAAATTACCATCCCTTCCTGTCTCCGTTATTGGCCCTCTGCACCCTGCCCGCACCCCCTAACTCCCACCCCCCCCCCCACCCGGGTTCTATACAACGACTGTGTTCTCGGTTTCTCATATGAGAGAAGCCACGCGACACCTAACCTTCCGTGTCTGCTTGCTTCACTGACCACGATGGTCTCAACTTGCAGCATTTACCTAGGAAAGCCTGAAGTCCGTCTTGAGGGAAGAGTCGGACTCCACAGTGAACACACACCACAGGGTGTTTTGTCCACTGGTCTGTGGACGGGTATTCCGGCGCCTTCTGAACTTTAGCTACTGTTAGTTGTGCTGCCCCGAACATGGGCACGTGTGTATCCCTGTTACATGCTGCTTTGAACTCTTCTGGAAAGATGCCCTGAAGAAGTGTCACCAAAGTGAATGGAACATTTATCTTCCGCCTCGTGAGGGGTCTCCATACGCCCTCCACAGAGGCGACACCAGCTTACAAGCCCACCCGCGGGGTAAAAGGGCCCCTTCTCCCCACAGCCTGGCCAGCACGGGTGACTGTCCAGGTTCCCGCTACGCACCGTTCTCCCGCTTTTCCCACAGCAAGCTCCCAAGAACAGACAAGCTCTGGGTTTCTATGCCCTCTAAAGAAAAGGAAAGACGTGTGCGCCACGATGAACCTAAACAGTCCGCGCCCTCTGGATC
Organism: Ctenodactylus gundi; assembly: GCA_004027205.1. NCBI lineage: Eukaryota > Metazoa > Chordata > Mammalia > Rodentia > Ctenodactylidae > Ctenodactylus > Ctenodactylus gundi. The sequence goes on from PVKB01000699.1 coordinate 242,492, forward strand.
TGCCCTCAGCTTACGCTGGTTCCTGACGGTGCCGACCCACAAGCCCACACACCGGGAGGCTGAGGCAGGAGGGCAGCAAGCTCATTTTCAGTCTTGGGAACTTAGCAACTTAGGGAGAACCTAGCTCAATAGATAAATAAATAAATAAAGGGCTGAGGACGTTGTGAAGGTGCTGGACCTCATGTCTCTGTTTTTCTCTCTCTCCAGGAAAATCCTCAGGTTAAGACTGAGCTGAAATGCATAAATTCCTGTTTTCAGATGGAAAAATCTCATAAAGGCCCCTATCAACCAGTGGGAGCCTCGATCGTGGCATAGGGACGGCCTGCAGCTGCAGGATGGGACCCCGGCTTTCAGCACCTTGTGCCCCTCCAGGCAGAGGAACCTGTGCCCTGCCTGACCTTCTCACCAGCTCACACGGTCTCACCACAGAACCTCCGGAGCCATTCTAAACTGCATCTTCCCTGCAAAATATTTTTAATAACCCACAAAATTAAATTATTCACCAGCTTCAAATAAGCATGTGTGCACCATGACTCATCTGGGACTAGAGGACACGCTGCCCTTTCAAAAGACGGCATCATGACTGGTCGGTAGTAACCGGAGGACCATGGAACAGACTTTCTAGTATCCCCTCTGACAGCGACTGACCCAAATGCATTCCTCACACAAACCACGCAAAATCTTTCATGTCGAAGATCCTGTCTATTCTGGGGAAGGCAAGAAACAGCATCTTTTTGAGAAAAAAAATGACAGCAAGCAATTTGCATAATAATTTGGGAATTCATCTCTCTTTTTCTGAGTTCTTTAATTAACGATGGCATGTAAGCAGGCTTGTGACTGTCACTGGGAAGAGGCTGGATAGGAACAGTGCTTCCCTGCAGAAAACACAGTTTTAAGGGAGATTTTCAGATGGGAAATGTATCCTTAGAGTCTCAAAATATATTTCTAAAAAATATGGGCTCTCAAAGAATGATGATCTTAAATTCTGAAAACAATGTGGTGATTTTATCCCTACTGATTGCATTTCACAGACATCCTAATTGTTGTAGGTCATCTGCGGTGTGCATGTGAGGATCACACAGCGTGTTACACAGTGTCGATTAGATGTGAATCTGGCGGGGAAAACAAAGTAACTGTACTTCTATCCGGACAGTCAAGGGTTCTTTTCAAAATTTGGGGATAGAATCGAGAGTTCACATGGTGATCTTAATCAGAGATGGTGGCAGAAGCACTTCGAAGGCCTGCAGGCACTGTGTGTATTGGAATTGTCTCGAGAATGTGAAGCACATTTGTCCTCCCGTCTGTTTCTGGAAAGGCCTATGCTTTTGCACTGACACAGACACAGCGAGGACACCCAGGCCCTTTCCTCCTCCTAGACCTCCCGGTTAGACGGCACACGTGGCCGATATCACAGTCACTGCAGAGTGGAAAGCCACGATCATGTGAAACGCGTCTGCATCAATTAAAATGGCCAGCCGTTCTTCCCAGAATGAGAGAGGAAATACAGTCACGAAAGACAATAAATCGTGGCATTAAGGTGCTGTTTCAATTATCTCAGATGGGAGACGTCCGTGGATTTCAAGGCAAGGGGGCTAAAGGGCCAGTTGTAGGCAACTTGGCATTCCTAAGGCTCAACGCCTTTCTGGGGAAAAAATCTCCAAGTAGATTTACTAAAACCGAAGGTGTGCAAATACAGGAAGACCAAGAAAAGCTGTGACCATCCTGGGGGGTTCTCAGGCCTCAGCTGGGGTACCTGGCTCCTGGGGGCCCCTGGAGAGTTTATAATCTGCCCGCTCACCTGGAGTCTGGGACTTCAGTGCCCATTCTGTTCTCACTGAACATCCCCCACCCCCACTCTTCCCAGCTGTCCTCCGGAAACAGGCCTGCTTTACCCCTTTGAAGCCCCACTCGGTGTCTGCTCCCCTCCTGGGGTCTCCTGGAAGCAGGAACACTTCCAGCTTTGCAGCCAAGTGCCACACCCCCAAGGCCTGTGCCCCCATTCCTCTCCTGGGGCGTGTTCCCAAGGCTTAATTCCACCATGAGGAACTTTTGTTTGTTGATTGGCTTACTTATGACGTGGTGTCTGGCACAGAGGAGATTTCAATACATGCTGGCCCTGGTGGAATTCAATTTCAGAAAGCTGGATTCTGGCAGTACCCCCCTCCGTGCCCCCTCAGAGGCGCCTGGGTCATTATGCAGGGGGTTCTCACTGCTATTCATTACAGAGCACTTTTACGCTTTGGCCCACTCTACATGCCAGGACCCTGGCAATCTTTATTGTTCTGACCTCCTGCTGCTCAGCAAAAACACTTGCCTGGATGACTTTGGCTGCTTGTTTTCTGTTTAATGCAGAGGGATGCTTGCCCTCTGCAATGCAAGGGATAGCTATGCACCATGACAGCATGGGGGAGGGGGGGTGCAGGTGAAATTAAGGCTGCCTGGGGGTGGATGGACTCAGCAGGGTAGGCCTTTGATCCCAGCACTCCAGGAGCCTGAAGGAGGAGGGCTACGAGGTCCCGCCACCCTCCACGCCTGGGCAGACCTAACAAGACCCTGCCTTGAAAGCGAAAGAGAAAACTGGGCTGGGGACGTAGGTCAGCGTGAAGGCCTTGAATTCCACTGAGTTCTACCCCACAGCACAACACACACACACACACACACACACACACACACACACACACACACACACACACACACAGAGCCAGGTATCTATAGGGCACGTCTGTCACCCAAAGACAGGCCCCTCACCGGTCCCTCGCTCGTCTGCCCCTCGCTCGTCTGCCCCATCCGCATCATCGGGCTCTCCGATGCAGTCTTCTGTCACAGGCAAATGCTGAGCGAAAGCACAGCCACCCTCGCCTGGCCCCGGCCCACGTCCCGGGGTGCCCTTTGGCTCCCAGGCAACCGTCCCCCCAGAGCACAGCTGTACGTGCTCCCAGCTTGACTACCCTGGCGGGGAGTGAGGATCTACACCCTGGGCAATGTGTCTTCTCACGTGAGCTTCCGCTCCCTTCTGAAATCCCGGTCCACACACGTCACTCTGTTTTGTGACTGAAGTCACTCTAGCATTACAGATGAGGGTATGAGGGCACCTGAAGCTTCCAAGACCCACGCGGGACCCAACAGGCTGCCCGGCCCCTTCGAACGCCTTTGGGGCCGTCTCACAGTTCATCACTGTCCGTACAGACCTCCCCTGTTCATCTATAAAATGTTCCAGAGACAGAAAGAAACCATATATCTTAGAATTGCCAGCATGAAATAGACAGCTTACCTCACAAGGCGGACACCTGCTGCTAATAACTATCAGTGGTAATTTGTAACTCTGGCTTTGAAAATTTTTGAGATACAAGTCTTACTGTACTTGCGGAATCCCCCTGGCATCGCCAACGCACATGTCTCTGTGGAGACCCCCTGTCCGCCACAGTTGGCCCCAGCTTCTGCATGTGCTGAGGAGCTGTGGCCATTGACAATGACGTAGGCCTGCGGTGAGGGCGGTCCCGTGGACTGGAGAGGCTCCCGTGGGGAGTGTACAGGCCGCATCCCGAGGACAGAACTCAGGAGCCAAGGTCAGAGCGACCAGAACAGGAGGACGCACAGGTCCTCCACAGGCTCTGGGGGCAGCAGGTGTGCTCCGGGAGGCAACAGGACCCCAGCCAGCTCCTCGCCTCACCTCTGCTCTGGCTGCTTAGACCGTTTATCCCCTCGGGAGAGACGGGCTATGCGCCGGCCGCCAGCCACTAGAAAGGGTGCGAGGCACAGTTGTTGGCTTCAGAATCATTAGGAAAATATAGATTTTCCTGCTCCACTTTTCAGACAAGACTACGGTTTGCTTTGAAAATTATGCCACTTGCAAATTAGTTTATTAAAACCAAGAGGTGAGCCAAACATGGTGGTGTGTGCCTGTCATCCCGATGCTTTGGGAGCTGAGGAAGATCAGAAAGTGGAGCCCAGCCTGGGAAACGCAGAGACTGAGTGAGACCCCTTATCTCAAAATAAGAAATGTACAAAGAGCTGGGGATATAGTTCAGTGTGGAGCCCCGGGTATAATCATAGCCCCAAATAGCAACAAAGAAAAAAACCCTAATTGTTTGAAAATCTACTTAAAACTAAAAATCAATGACCTTCTCTCTTAAAGATGGCTTAGTCCAGAGAGGAGCTGCTCAGGGGTCCAGTCAGGCCAGCAGGGCAGGGCGCCCCTGGGCCCCACAGGCCCGTCAGTGTGTCTCCTCCAGCAAAAAAGTCTCTCTAGGGAACCTCCGCCTCTCGTCTCCCAGGATCTCTGTGGAGCCTGTGTCTCACGGGGAGGGCCTGTGAGGCCTGTGGGCAGCACGAACGTCTGGAGACGCCACCCGCACCGTGTCCACAGTTTCTCTCACTGCCAGTCCCCACTCACTTAACTTCTACCATGCCATGGAGCAATAACAAAAATATCAAACATGCTTCCACATGAAAACGTTTCAAATTCTATTTCATGCCGAATCAGACTAAACTACCCATTTATTATCTACAGATAAAATGTGTATCAATCGTAAAATTGATACAGCACAGCAAGTTATTTGAAAAAAAAGCCCAGGAATTCACAAGGGTCTCATAAAATAAAATTGGAAAGAGTAAAGAAAACATTAAAAATATTTTCTCTGAATCAACAGATTGTCATAAACACATATATTTACGTCAATAACATCAAATCATAGAACGCTACATTTTAGTCAGGTTACACAATTTGGTACGGGTCTAGTTAGGACAAGTGTATGTTAAGGATTAGGAATCTGGGCCCACGGGCACAGGCCTGAAATCCCAGCACTCTGGGAGGCTGAGGCAAGAGGATGGCAAGTTTGAGCCCAACCTGGGCAACCTGCCTTGAAATAAAAAAATAAAAATAATAGTAATCATAAAGTAATAAAAAGAGGGCTGGGACTAGCTCAGCACAAAGGCCACGGGCTCAATCCCCAGTATCATAAACAAACAAAAACAAGTAAAGAGCAAAGATCATGAGCTGGAGGAATAGCACAGACACTGGAGTGCTTGCCGGGCTGAGACAGGAAGATTACTGTGGGTTCAAGGCCAGCCTGGGTTACACAGTGAGTCTAGGACCAGCCTGACTACAGAGAAAGACTCCGTCTCAATAAAACGAAGCGAAGATCAACAGAGACTAGTCACCCCCTAGCCCACAGAGTCAAAAAAGACACAGGCACATCCCGGAAGAACAGGCAGAACAGGGCGGCCGAGAGGGCCACAGGAAGCGCCTGCTCCAAACTGCCAGCCGAGTAACCGAGCAGGTGGAAAACCTATCTTCTTTGCAGAAATGGTAAAACACAAAGCCAGGCACAGCTTCTGGCTTCACAAAGCAAGGAGCAGTTTATCCCCCAGCGCTGGCAGAGCCTGGGGTTCCAGCGCCAGGGAGCAAAGGATAAAGGCCTATCCTGGAGTTTGGGGAACGCCACCCACAGATCCTGTTTAGGGACTCGAGGCCACCAGATTCGAGCTATAAAAAGATCACGCCCCCAGTAGTGTAGAAAATACACAAAACACACCCAAGAAGCTGGGCCTGGTGGTGGGGCTGGGCATTCCAACACTCGGGGGCCGGGAACAGGAGGACTGCAGACCGGGTGATGGACGTCGTGACTTAGAGAGACCCTGTCTCTAAGTCCAAACAACAGCAACAAAACGGGCTGGAGATGTGGCTCACGGAGAAAGCCCCCAGCAGCACAGAGTAATAATAATAATAACATGCAACGGGTAAAAATGACAATAAAATAATCCCTTCTCCCTCCTGCACGCGGGCGGCAGAGTCCCGTCCTTGGTGAAGGCCTTCTGTGCGCGGCCTGGCTGCTGCCCTCACAGCTGTCCTGCAGGGTAAGCAATACCAGCTCTGTGTTCGCGCTACTGGGACGCGGAGGGCAGGAGCCCGTTTCTCCAAGATCACAGGGGGAAGCCAAGCTCTTCCTCGATGCTAGCTGGCACCCAGGAGCGTGCCAGGTCATTTTCAATCTGGCTAAGACATAGACTCGGAGACCCCTCAGTGCAGGAGGGCAAAGTTGGGAAGTACTGGTCTAGAGGGCTTGGGGGGGTTGCTCCAGGCGGAGGAGAAGTCCACGCAGAATCATGGCCACCAGAGGCAGAGGTGCTCCGGCCGGACTCCCGGGGTCCTCTGCAGAGGAGGAATGCCACAGGGAGGGGCGGGCCTGCGGGCCAGGCCAGACACTCTTTAGAACGCGGTCACTGTCCTCCGCACACACGAGTGTGCTTCTCACGTGGACTACACACGCCATGACTTTGAGACTCCACCTGCCAAGCTCCCGATCCCACTCTGGATGGCTGGAATAGTGCCGGGCCTCGAGCAGACGGCAACCGGCACCCCCCCCCCCCCCCCCAAGGAGGCCAAAGAGAGGGCGGTGGGGGAAGGAACCCCGCCATCTTGGAAAGTCAGAGTAAATCACAGGTCTCCATCGACCTTCTGAAAATGAAGTATTGTCAATAAAAACTGGCCACCGCCTAATGTATCGTGGATTGATTCAGACTTGGAAGGCAACCAGAAATTAATTGAATTTTTAAATGCCTCGCACTTTATTCCACTTTAGAAGCCATCCAATCAGACCACTGTTTCATGTATAAGAGACTTTCTCATTGTCACGTGGTGAAGTGTGTGCTTCCAGAATTCACACTCAAGAGAGGGCAGCGGTGCAGGCTGGTAACCTCAGTGCTCTGAGAGGCAGGGGAGGGGGCGCTCAAGCTCAGCCCAGGTGCAGCTCAGCGACTTGGCCAGATGCAACCTCGAAACCCAAAATAAAACTTAAAACCTGGGCTGGAGATGTCGCTGAGTGACAAGGCCCTGGGTCTAATCCCCAGTTTCACAAAATAAATAATAAATGAATTAATTACTTAGTAATTCATATCCAAAATTCTAACTTCCAGTGTCCCTTTAAGCGACTGTATTTGGAGGTGACATCATTAAGGTGGTGACGGGTTGATAGGAGGTCATGGGAGAGGAGGGTCCTGAGCTCATGAAACTCGTGTTCTGACAACAGGGGGGACTGGGAAAGGGACAGCCCTGAGTCAAGGGCAGAGCTGGCCACATGTCCCAGAAGGAGCCAGCCCTGGGGACAGGCCTTGACCTCCAGCCCCAGGACTCTCAGAGGGCAGACCCGTACGGCAGCCAGCAAGCGACTCTGCCCCTGCCCTGGTAGACACAGTAGACTGGGGATCAGAGTCCAACGTGACCTCTGCCGTGCTGCGTGAGCTCCTCAGCATGAGCAAGTGCCAGCCTGGAGGACATCCAGGATCAGCTCAGCCACCAGGTAAAACCATCCGGCATCGTCACCGCGGCCACCACAGGCAGCACAGCTTCCTGTAGGACCCGGGGAGGGTTGTGAGGCACTTTGGGCTGGACGGCAGGGCAGGCCAGACGCTGAGTACGCAGGTGCGCAGGGATGTGGAGCCAGGGACCTCCCACCCAGCCACGGTCAGAGCTGCCCCGGCCACAATCTGGGCACTGGAAGGCCTCTGCCCCCAGGTGACAGGGAGAGGGGCACAGAAGAGAGCCATCGGTGGGAAGCACACGCCCCACCCGGCACCATGGAATGGGCAGCGGAGAGGCCCGAGGAGCCCGTGCCCTAGACATGATCCACAGGTACAGCCCGGGGATCCTGCGGGGGAGGCCTGCAGATGGTCGTCAGGGAAGAGGATGGGACGGGGGAACCAAGCATCCTCACGGAGACTGTGTGTAAACCTGGGAGAAATGGCCAGACCGCAGGTGCCTAGAAACCCTGGACATCCACAGAGCCTGGAGAAAGCACCAGGATGGCAGAGGCCTGCCAGGGAAGAAAACAGAAAATGAAATAATGCGTGGCACCGTGAGATTGAGATCGGACAGCCAGGCGGGTGGTGCACGCCTGTCACCCTGGCCGTGTGGGAGGCTGGGGCAGGGGGATCACACGGGGAAGCCCAGCCTGGGTGGCGTAGCAACCTGGTCAGCCCTTGTCTCACATAAACAATAAAAAGTGCTGGGGTGCAGCTGAGAGCGACTGTCCTGTGCTCAGTACCCCGTCCAGAAAAGAAGAAATAGCACCATTGGAGAGCTGAGAGCGACAGCTAAACCAAATTAGCAGTGATTTGGAAAATTTGGGGAAACCTACAAAACCCACCCAAAAAGCACCAACAAGCAGAGAAAGCCTTGTTTCGAAAGACTGAAAAGCCACGGAGGAGAAGCAGAGGGCCTTGAAGGTCCTTGGAGCCAGAGTGTCACGACGAGGAGGAGGAAACGGGACAACAGCCAAAGGTTGAGTGGCAAACACACAATGTGACCTGAAGATGCTTGTGCTCACGTAGGGTGGGCCAGGGGTCGAGGCCCTGACTCACCCTGAGCTGTGACCCTGAGAGACAGGAAGGTGAGGGCAGTGGACACAGGCTGGCTTCGGGGCTCCTGGGCTCTGTAAGTTCAGGAACACGTCGGGGCAGAGGCTCAGAAAACAGTGTCATTTAAATACCAAAAGACAGCAAAAGAAGTCCGACACAATGAAATCCTCAGCC